>CM035167.1:35097514-35265014 GCA_020205615.1 Panax quinquefolius
GCATCACATAGCACATAATAACATGCTCGATATACATCTCATTAAAGTAATATGGCATACATGCTTTTAATTCAAATAACAAATATAAAGATCGAAGTTCTTTACTCAATCATCATTACTTAGCCAAAACAATGCAGTCATATATCGACTTTTAACATTTCATGATTTCAACATGCATAACATATCATGCAATTTAAAGCAGGTTCATCAAGTCCACGTAGAAAATAGGAACCGAAAAGACTTGCTTCGATCGTTGTTTACCAATAATAGTTTAACAACTTACAATTATCTCGCACTTCACGTGTCTCTACACAATTATTTAATCATACACATCAACTATTAGTCACATAATAACACATAGTAATTGTAATGTAAACTCTACTCCACATCTCATAATCTTTCCTATTAATTAGCACACAATGTTCAATTAGATCAGGTTAACTTTTCGATTTATAACTCACTATATTTCTTCTTAGTCAAACTCGAAGTTCATTCAAGTGCTTAAGTCTTGCTAGGACTACTTATTGGTTTTATATTAAACCCATTTCATATCCTATAATATTCATTTCAATTGAATTGAAACACTTTTTAAGTTCATTAACACTGCACTGGCGTTCGACGCTCATTCACACGCTCGATTTGCCTCTCTTGTGTATGCTTACTATGCTTCTATAACTTATCTAATACATCATTTATTAATGTTAAGCATCATTATATTTACTAATATTCATGTTTTATAACTTAGAATAACATCTTTTATGGTCAGGAGCACTACACATGCATATGTGCATGCCCGACGCCCTCCGATTGCCCCCAAAAACACAACAGTCCTAAAGATGACCATTTTGACTACTGTTACAGACCTCAAATTGAACAACTTAAAGAACAAAAGTTGTAGGTCTACTCGTCCTCGTTCCGGATCATCTTGAATCACCTCAATCGAAGTTTGTATGAGAAAGTTATGACCGATTTACTATAAGGTCAAATCGTCCAACCTGATTGCTCCGGCACATTGCATGAGAACTAAGTCATACAATGGCGCCAGAAGCGACGTTGGCGTTGGGGGGCAAATTTCAGCATTGGGGCTCCATTTTGGGTGTTTGGTAAATTTGCTACAATACCAATCTTGCGTAACCCAAACCATCGGAGAACAAAACAACTAATTTCTGTCTATTTAACACTGCTAACATCTAAACTAACATGCTTATTACTTATATAAATTACTCATGAATGTTAGAAATCATCCATATACTAATTACCAATAATAAACAACCATTTTAGAAAACTTAATTCTTTGAAAACAGTTTTAAAACAAAACACCATTATCGACGGTTGATAAACACAAGTGAATAATTGTGAATCCTACTAACCACCAATTTGATTACTTTTAAACTACAATTCTCTGTAGTTCATATCCAATTAACATACCCGACTTTCAATTTCACAACTAGCATACAATTGTATCTATAACCTTTGATTTTGTATAACTCAAGTTCATACACGTTTTCACTGTAAAACCAATTCTTCATTCTCTTTGAACATAATTTAGCATATAACACATATATACATATATACATGTTAGTTATAACAATTACAATTATAATTACATGTAATATCATAACCAATTCTAAAACATGGTTTACAGACACTTTTTGTAAAAACCTTATACACAGTGAATGGATTTCAAGAACACAGAGACTAAGTAATTATACTATAAAACATATCTGTTAAGAGTATAAAACATACCTTTAATTTGCTCAGACAATCCTTTTTAATCACTGATAATATTTTGAAGAACTCATAACTTGTTTTGCGAATCACAACCCTTTCTCTCTCAAACTCTCTCTGAACTTTTTCTTAGACAACATTTCTTCCCTTTTCTTACTTAGGCTTTAGCCAAATAGATTATACGTAACAAAAATAAAACCAACGTACTAATTTAAAACATCTAAAAACTGACGCTACTAATGACCTTATTAAATTAGCAGTTACCAAATTAATATATATATTATTTATATTTTATTTTATTTATATTATTAATAATTCAAATTTAAAAATCCAAAAGCCATAAGACTCAGTTTGGCAAAACTCTTTAAAATTAAAGACTTAATATATTTAAGCCTTGTTTGGCAAAATAAATTAAAACTACTTTAATTTATTTTAATAACCACTTATAATATAGTTATTTGTCACACTTCTAATAACAATTCATTGCATAATATAATAATTTATTTAATCATTATAAACTCTCTAACTTAATTAATAAATTAAATTAGATTACTATTTCAAAATAATTACATTTCTTAACTCATTAATTATTTTTTAAATAATTAATTAACCCAATCAAATCAAATCAATTAAACAAGTATTTATTCAACGATAAACACATCCATTAAATATTTATATAATTCAATAAATATTTAAATATTATAATTAAAAATCTGGATTGTTATAGTGAAAATGGGTCTACAAAAGAAAAGGAGGGGTAGATGGAAAGGTGGAGACCTTTAAAGCACGGTTGGTAGCAAAAGATTTTACTCAAAAAGAAGGTATCGATTATGAGGAAACCTTTTCACCAGTATCTATGCTTAAATCTATCAAAATACTCTTATCCATTGCAGCTCATCTCGATTACGAGATATGACAAATGGATGTCAAGACTGCTATTCTTAATGAATATCTTGATGAAGAAATCTATATGAAGCAGCCTGATGGTTTCATAGTTAAAGGCAAAGAAAATTTGGTATGCAAGTTGCAAAAGTCCATTTATGGACTTAAGCAAGCATCAAGGTCTTGGAATATAAGGTTTGATCAAGCAATTAAATCTTATGGTTTTGAACAAAATCCAAAAGAATCTTGTGTGTACAAGAAGAATAAAGATGGGGTGGTGGTTGTCAGGAATAAGCATGTGAATGATATTTCTATTTATATATTGTTGGGAGAATGCATATTATGATTTGATGTTTTAATGTATATGCTCATGATTATTTGTAAAGTCCTTCAAGTAATATATGTACAAGGACTTAGTGATAGATCAAATTTGTTAGGTTGATCTAAGCTCTAAACGTGTATAATTCTGTAATAGAATGTATAGATAGAAAGATCAAAGCTGTTAGGTTGATCTTAAGATGTAATAGATAGGCTTCGAAGAAATCGGAGTGTATAAAACTGATCAACATTGCAGAAGTCAAGGCAGAAACGTAGAGCTTCAAAGATCGTAGTGTGCCTGCCTTAAAGGGTCTCTTCGGAAATCATAGAGTGGTCCCAACGTTTGCTGAGCCAACTCAACGATCGTAGTGTGCTGAAGGAAACGTGGAGTTTACAAGTCAATGATCGTAGAGTGCTATCGGAAATGTAGAGTTTACGAATCAAGCAAGCAAAGATTGTAGTGTTCAAAGACTTAAGATAAATCATAGTGCTCTCGGCTGACAGCATCAGACCTGGCACCAAGGCGACAAGTCACCAAGATCTGAGTCGTAGAGTACCACGATCTGAATCGTAGAGCATCATCTGTCTTATGTCAGAAAACGTCGAGCCTCATGATTTGTGTGGAGATAGGCTCCAACATAAGAGGAATGGATTCTAAACGCTGTAGTACTCACCAGTCCCAAAGTAATAAGAAATATCCTTAGTATGCAACAAAGAAGCGTATTGAAGAAGCTAAAGAAAGTACCATTGGTAAGGGAGAAAACACCTTTTCAAGTGTTAGGTAAGAAAGCGCCATAGTGTTGGGCAATGTAATGCGCCTCGTAAGATGTGCAGAAATCTCTCCATCAAAGATCAGAAAAGTCAAACGCATTTAATGCCTCAACGGATGGATCCAACGGATAGTTTTCAAGATCACATATATACAAATCAAGCAGTTGAGAGAGATGCAAGCAAACATTGATCAAACAACGTGAACAACTCTCAAAGCTTAACTCTATGATATGAGAATTAGCAAAGCTTGCTTAGCTACTCAGTTCTTTCGAACAAGTGCTTAAACAGCAACTGAGTAGCAACCATCAAGAACTCAACATAAATCAATCAACTGAAGAAGAGTACCAAGTCTGCTGGACTTGAAGAGTTCTAAGTGAACTATAAGAGAACCAAGTCTGCTGGACTTGAAGAGCTCAAGAGTGAACTAAGAAGTTCTTAGACTGCTGGTCTAGAAGGAATTTGTGTGATTCAGAAGTTGTAAAAGACA
Source organism: Panax quinquefolius (assembly GCA_020205615.1). Taxonomy (NCBI): domain Eukaryota; kingdom Viridiplantae; phylum Streptophyta; class Magnoliopsida; order Apiales; family Araliaceae; genus Panax; species Panax quinquefolius. The sequence continues at coordinate 35,101,701 of CM035167.1, forward strand.
TCCTAAGTAGATTTCCTACTCGTTGAGTAGAAGAGTGGACTAGGAGCTTTAAGTGCTCTGAACCACTTAAAACGACTGTGTCTTTTACGTTCATACTATAACTGCTATATCTGTCATAACTACTATAACTGTCTCACTCTCATAACTCCACTACTTTGCAAAAGAGATTAAAACAAACATAAATTCCGCTAAGTTTTAATCATCATTAACTAACAAAATTAAAACGAAAAGATTTTTTAAATATCTATTCAACCCCCCCTTCTAGATAACTATTGTGCCTACTAGGAACTAACAATTGGTATAAAAGCAGGTTCTATTATATACAGCTTACAAGCTTTAGTAGATCCAATGGCACACGTACCAAGCGAATCTAGGACTGGAGGAGGCAACAAGCCACCAATGTGCAACAAGGATAAATTTACAAACTGGAAAGTCAGGATGCAAGCATACATGGACTCAATAGATGAAGATCTATTTGAGACAGTTCAGCATGGGCCCTATGTTCCAACAAAGCTTGCACCAATCACTGACGATCCAAACAGAATACAAATCAAGGTTAAAGAGGAGTGGACAGACAACGAGAAGAGAGCTGTCCAACTTGAGAAAAAGGTCAAGAACATCCTATTCCAATCCTTAGAAGACGATCTATTTGAAAATGTTGTCAACAACAAAACAGCTAAGGAGGTTTGGGAAGCACTGTTGATCATGCACGAAGGAACTGAAGAAGTTAGAGAAAACAAATAATCACTCATGACACAACAGTATGAGATGTTTGCTCATGTTCAAAGAGAAATTGTGACTGCCACCTATGAGAGATTCAACGTTCTGCTCAACTCTCTACGAGCATATGGGAAGATCTATCCTAACAAAGATCTGATCGTAAAGTTCATGAGAGCCGTACCGAGCAAGTGGGATGCCAAAACCACTGCTATAAGAGAGTCAAAGAATCTTCACGAGATGATAGTTCAACAACTATATGGAAATCTCCTGACATATGAACTGGAGCTGACTTAACGAGCTAAAACCCTATCAGAAGGAAGAAGGAAGGATAAGGGTGTTTCTCTCAAGGTAACTGAAGGTGCATCAAAGGTCAACACTGAGATTGACTCTGATTATGACGAGGACGATGATGAAGACCTTGCTATGCTAGTGAAAAGATTAAGAAGGTTCATGCGTCACAGCAAACCCAGCAAGCCAAAGAAGGTCAGCAATTACAGTAGCCAGGAACAAATGAATGATATATGCTACAACTGCAAGAAGCCTGGCCACTTCATTGCCAACTGTAACAAATCTCTGAGAGAAGAACTAAAGAAGAAAACACATGCAAAGAAGGAATACAAAGGTAACAAAAGGCCTCAGAAGAGAGACAGAGGCCTGGTAGCTGGAGGATCGTGGAGTGATTCTGCATAAATGACTCAATGTCGATTCGAGATGATGAAGAACCACAAATGGCTAATCTGTGCCTAATGGTCAAACATCCAAAGGACAAACAAAACCTCAACATACATGATGTAAGTCTCGATGAGGTATTTGACTTCAACTCACCTGATGTAGACATAAATGATTTAAGAATTGCTCTACATGGCATAACCACTGATCTACATCAATACATGAAGTGGTTCAGAGTTTTGTCTAAGGATCATTCACTTCTTCAAGAGGAGAAGAAGAAAGTTCAAGAAGATCTTGAAACAGCCCTTCTAAGTACTAATCTTCTCTCCAAGCTTGAGGCTGAGAATGAGACCTTAAAATAGACAAACACACTCAATGCACAAAGAGATTCTAATCTAACCTCTAAAATTGAGGACCTAGAAAAGACTATCTCTGCATGGAACAAATCCTCATCATCCATGGACTCCCTGCTCTCTAGTCAGAGAAGTACATTCAATAGAACAGGCTTAGGCTTTGGGGAATCCATCTCAGAGCCATGTGTGGAAAAGACAAAGGAAACTAGCACTAGTAATGCCTCAAGTTTTAGTAGAAGAATTACCTTTGTGAAATCCTCACAGAAGGAAGAACAAGTTCAACCTTGTTCTACTGTCTCCATTCACACTCAAAGGAGTAAAGGATCTCATGTTGGCCTGGGATTCATAAAAGAAAAGAGTAACCTAACCTCTACTCACTAACCTCGAAGAATTGTAGAGTCAAGTAAGACCAACTCTACGAATCAACTGGGAAGGTACAGTAGAGGTAAGGCACACTAATCACTATTTATGAAATCCAAAGACACGTGGAAGAATGAGAATCAGTTTAACAGAAGGACAACTAAAGAACCACACAAGTCCAAATGGAGGATGAATCATCATACACACACAAGCATGCATCATACTAGATGTTTTATATGCAATAAATATGGTCACAAGGCTGCCAAGTGTTATTGTAATTCCATGCATGTAAGACCCAAGATTAAACAGATTTGGGTCCCCAAAGGCACTAACAAAGAAGGACCCATATAAATATGGGTACCAAAATGAAGGTTTAATGTTTTGACAGGAAAAGAGCTCCACGATCACTATATGGTATCTGGACAGTGGATGCTCAAGGCACAAGACCGAGAACAAAGCCCTTCTATCTAACTACATAGAGAAGGAGGGTCTCTCAGTCATCTTTGGAAACAACGGCTCGGGCAAGACAAGAGGATATGGCTCTGCTGGAAATGGTGCAATATCGTTCAACAAAGTAGCATATGTGGAAGGTCTCCAACACAACCTTCTAAGCATCAGTCAACTCTGCGACAAAGGTCATCAAGTAACATTCCTCAACAACTAATGTTAAGTCAGAGATTTGAAGACATCTGCTATAAAGCTAACCGGGACAAGAGAAGGAAATGTCTACACAGTGAATCTTGGTCAACTAAGCTCAGACGAGACAATATGTTTTCTGGCAAAAGCATCTAAAGAAATGAGCTGGCTATGGAACAGACAGTTGTCTCACTTAAACTTCAAAAGCATGTCCAAACTGGCATCAAAAGATCTCGTTGCTGGCCTACCTAAGTTCAACTTCGTAAAAGAAAGGCCATGCAATGCCTGTCAGCTTGGAAAGCAAACCAGAAGCTCATTCAAGAGAAAAACTGCAAACTCTATCGACAAGCCCCTGTAGTTGCTTCACATGGATCTATTTGGGCCAATCCCAACAACTAGTCTTGGAGGAAAAAGATACTCTATAGTTATAGTCGACGACTGATAAGTGGATTTTATATACACGAATCGATATTCATTTCAAGTTTAAATTCATAGTTATCTTCGTGTTTTGTGTTCGTTTTCACTCGTTTAGTGTTATTTTATGTGTAGGGTGGTCATGGATGCAAGTGGTGAAGAATGGCGGAGTTCTGGAGCAAAAGTGGAAAAACTCATGAAAGCGGAAAATTTCTTTAGCAGAAGTCAAATCCACGGGCTGGCCTTTTCGAGTTTATACCTTCGCCGGGCGTAGGGTCTCGAACTCGTAGTGTTAAATTTGGTTTGTGGAGTCTGCTGCGACTTGGATTGTTGTTGTTCTATTAGGCGCCTGGACTCTATAATAGCAGATTTCGGCTAGAACAAAGAAAAGAGCTGAATATTACGTTGCAATACACAAATCATACAACACAAGGAGCATAATACAAGGAAATTTCCAGGATTCAAGTGCGAGCTTTGGAGGAGTAATTTTCAGAGATTATCGTGACGGTTGCGAATCTAGGCTACGTGAAGGGGTTTTCATTATTCTTCTTTAGTCATTTATTTGTAATTGAAAGGATGTTTTCAGTATATTATTCAGTGTTTAATTCATTCGTTATGAACTAATTTGCTTATTAGACTTGTGATGGATCTTTGGGTGAAACAATGATTTAATAACTTTGATTTCCAATTCAATAGTATATTTTCAGTTTATCTATGTTAATTCGAGCGTGAACTTATGAATTGCCTGATCAACAATTCCTTGTGGATTTGAATGGAATCGAGAGAGGAGATTCGAATCTAGACCTAGTTAATATAGCATGTGTCATGAATTTTGTCAATAACAGATTTTTGATTATTGTTAAGGTAGAGATATGCTTAACATCATATGTAATCGAATAGAGAACTTAAGCTTAAACCTTCTTTAATTGCAGTTCACATAGAGATATAGTGAGTTGGTTGATTTTGGTGTTTAACGAATTTCCATCTTAATTGTGGATTGACGTTAATATGGTATTAGTGCATCGAGAGGTGGCTATAATTACTTTCGTGTTCTTGATTAATAAATTGGAATATTAAATTGAGTTGGAATAAAGGTTTGCAAATCAGAGTGAAGCTCAAGGTGAAATTATAAGTCTAATTCTCCATTAATTGTTTAAAATTCCGGATTTTTATATTAGCGGTTGTTTTTGTGATAGTTTACTTATTTATTAATTTAGTTTTTATAGTTTTAAAACCATTGAATTGAATAGTTTAATAGAATTAGGATTAATAGAAAATTGATAATTATGACGTTAAAATTCTTGATAATTTGTCCTCGTGGGAACGATACTTTATTCAAGATTATATTACTTGTTGACCACGCATTACACTTGCGTGTGTTTTCATGCGTATTGATTTTACCCAAGAAGTTTTTGGCGCCGTTGCCGGGGATAATTTAGCCGAGATTTTAAATATTTTTACGATATCAATTTAATTAGTCCAGTTTTACTTAAACAGTTTTTGTTTTAGTTTTTCCTATTTTAGGTTTTCGACATTGGTTTATGCAAACACGATCTAAACATCCAGACTTGCTTCCTTTTGAGGACGACATTGAAAGGAAATTTCAGAGGTTAAGTAAGTGGATTGAAAAAATGAGGAACGAATTCGAAAATTCTGATAAGTAGGAAACAATGGCAGCCGAAGACCAGAAAGCGTTGAGAGATTTTGCAACACCTAAGGTGACTGATCTGCAGTCGAGAAGCACTAGGCCTGCAATAGCTGCGAATACTTTTGAAATCAAGCTTGGGACCATTCAGATGATGCAGAATTCAGTTCAGTTTCGGGGAATGGCAAATGACGATCCGAATGAGCATTTAATCAGTTTTCTGGAAATGTACGACACGTTCAAGTACAATGGGGTGTCGGATGAGGCAGTGAGACTTCGTTTGTTCCCGTTCACTTTACGGGACAAGGCGAAGAGTTGGTTACATTCTTTGCCACCGGGGTTGATTACTACGTGGGAAGACTTGGCTCAAAAATTTCTTGCCAAATTTTTCCCACCGGCGAAAACTTCTAAAATGAGGAATGACATTACGATGTTTGAGCAGCAGAATGGGGAGTCACTATATGAGGCATGGGAGCGTTACAAGGAATTACTTAGAAAGTGCCCACATCATGGATTGCCCAAATGGGCGCAAATGAACACCTTTATATCGGACTAAATGGGAATGTCGAATCCAGATTGATGCAAATACAAAAGGCATTCATGGCTAAGAGTTACGAGGAAGCCTACAATTTGATCGAAACCATGGCGGCAAACAACTACCAGTGGCCCACAGCAAGAATGACACAGGCAAAGGTAGCTGGGATTTTAGAATTAGACGGGGTGACAGCTATACAAGCACATATTTTTGCACTATCCAAGAAGTTTGATACTATGAATGATAAGGTCGATACTATGACAGGGGCTCAAGTTCAGCAGGTTACGGTAGTATGTGAATTATGTGTGGGTGATTATCCTAAAGATCAGTGCGTAATTAATCCAAAGATCCGCCCAGTTCATCCAGAACTACAATGTAATTAAGTAAAATACATACCAAAACACCTACTGACTGTGGTAATAGGAACCACCCAAACCTCTCATGGAGCAATAACCAGCAAACTCAAGCTCCACGACCATCATATCCCCCTGGTTTTCAGAGTCACCAACAACTGGTTCAACATTAGGAAAGGAAATCAGATTTCGAGGAAATGGTGTCGAAGTTCATAACTAGCGCTGAGACAACAATAAAAAATCAAACAATGGTGATGAAAAGTCAAGAGATGTCGATCAAGAATTTGGAAAATCAGATTGGACAGCTGGCGTTAGCGGTGAATAATAGACCACAAGGAACATTACCTAGCGACACTGAGAGAAATCCGAAGGGTAGTCATGAGCAATGCCAAGTAGTTATGTTGAGAAGTGGAAAACATCTCGGGGGTAATAATGCAAAAAATTCAGCGACACCGGAGGAAAAAGTTGATGACAGTAACGTGGTGGAAGGTAACAAGAACGAGGAAATAAAGTTAAACAATAAGCCAATTGTTTATCCTCCACCACCGTTTCAGAAGAGGGTGCAAAAATAGAAGTCAGATAAGCAGTTCGCAAAGTTTTTAGACGTGTTTAAGAAACTCCAGATTAATATCCCATTCGCAGAGGCCCTAGAGCAAATGCCAAGTTATGCGAAGTTTATGAAAGGAATTCTGTCGAGGAAAAAGAAATGGGAAGAATTTGAAACAGTGGCACTAACAGAGGAGTGTAGTGCGGTGTTACAGAATAAGCTACCACCAAAACTCAAAGACCCGGGGAGCTTTACTATTCCGTGCACGATCGGGAAAATGTCGTTTAACAAATGTTTATGTGATTTGGGGGCGAGTATAAACCTGATGCCATTGTCAGTATACTCAGAATTGGGTTTGCCACGCAAAGCCTAAATATTACAAATATTTCATTGGTAAACAAATTGTGTCACCACATATCCGAGAGGCATTGTAGAGGACATTCTGGTTAAAGTGGATAAGTTAATATTCTATGCAGACTTTATCATTCTGGATTTTGACGAGGATAAGAACATCCCGATTATCTTAGGGAGACCTTTCTTGGCCACGGGAAGGACACTCATAGACGTGCAAAAAGGAGAACTTACTATGAGAGTCCAAGATCAAGAAATAAAATTTAATGTGTTCAAGGCTATGAAATACCCTACGGATGAGGAAGAATGTTTTCGGATGGATTTAATTGAGCAAATCACCAGCGAAGATATTAGCAAGAGTTTGGTCAATGATCCGTTAGAAACAACCTTGTTGGGGGATGAAGAAAAAGACGACCCAGAGTTTGTGGACTTATTACAGATGCTAGACTCTCTGCCACGAGTTAGCCGATTCAGAGCACCGTTTGAACCTCTACACACTGAGGAGATAACTGCAAAAAAACTGAAACCGTCATTAGAGGAGTGTAGGGTTTCGACACTGAAACGCACAGCAAAAATAAAATAATTTAAACCAAATTCGAAACCCTAAATAGGATCCATGCGAAAAATAGTTAATTCAGCGGTTAGAAATTATACCGATTAAGAAAGCGATTAAACGATGCGATTGAATCTCCAACATAATTGAACGAATGCGTCTCTACTAGTATCCACACGAACGCTCCATGAATCGTCCTACGATCTGTAGAAGAAGGAATCGTGCAGACTAGCCACCAAGGATGAGGATTTCTTTAAACTGTTTTTTCTAGTCTCTCTCTAAGAAAGCGGCTAGGATTTTTGTTTTGATTAACTTTCCAAAGACGCCGATATATCATATATATATAGCAATAAATCGTAATTAATCAAAACCCTAATCTAATTAAAATAAAATCCAATTTATATATATATATTATATCTTAATTAAGTCTTACTTAATTAATATATATATATATATTAAAGCATCCTTTTAATTTAAATTGTGATTTAAATACTATCAATCATATTGATATATTTAAATCCTTATAATTTAAATTAATTCCCTTTTAATAATGTTCTTTGTGTGTGACCCTATAGGTTATTATTACGTTGGCAATAATTTTAAAATCATATTATAAAATTATAAACACTGAGCGGCATCTAGTAATGTATCACTGCTACCCAACTAATAATAAGATCGATGATTCGATGCAATCTTTTCGTGACCACTGTTTCAATGTAATTTAATCCTTTTAACCTTAATATCCTAGATTAAACTCGAGTCATAGAATGTGTCATACTCTTCATAATTTAATCTGAGTTTTCTTGATCAATGAGTAGACTATATGAAACAAATCAATATTTGAGAATGGCCATGCATTTCATAGTCCTACTCAATCAAGAGGCCTATGGATATCACCCCTAATTTATAGGATGGTTAAATTCCATCTAGATCACTCATATTCCTCACACGATTCATGATAAAATTCGATAATCACCTTTATAGTCCAACCTATTAAAGGTGACATTTGATGATATCAAAGTACATAAATTTTCGTGTAGAAATATAGTGATTTCAGGTCGGAGGACCATTACATCATTGTCACTATGAGAATCGCTAATGCCACTTCGATGCACCACATAGAATTCTCATGGTGGGTCTGTCCAGTACATCGTTCTCTAACACATACCTATGCATTGACTTAATATCTCATATATTTATGACCAATGAGATTTGGTCATCATCGATCCACATACTAGTCTCAATGCATCATTGTTGTCCTATCAACAATGGTACTTTCTATCAGGACATTTAAGAGCAATGATACTAATTGTAATTATATAATCTCATGTTCAAGTCACATACTTGAAACTATATAAATTGTATCACTATTCTAAGGAATTTTATTATGTTAACATTTATATAACGCAGTAAATAAAACCATAATAAAATCATTCATTTATTTAATCAAATATAATATCAAAATGTTAAGCAATTATATCAAGTAATTGGCCTCTAGGGCATAAACTCTAACAAGGAGCCACCAACATTGGAACTTAAGCCACTCCCTAAACATCTCACGTATGCGTATTTAGGCAATTCAAATTCTTTACCTGTAATTATTTCTGTTGCACTTAACGAATTGCAGGAAGAAAGTTGCTGAGGGTGCTTAGGGATCACAAATCAGCGATTGGACGGACGATTGCGGATATAAAGGGAATTAGCCCGTCATTTTGCATGCACAAGATTTTGATGGAGGATGATGCAAGACCATCAGTGGAGCATCAGCGTCGACTTAACCCAATCATGAAGGAAGAGGTCAAGAAGGAAATTTTGAAATTATTGGATGCCGGTATTATATACCCGATTTTCGGCAGTAAATGGGTTAGTCCGGTTCATTGTGTGCCGAAGAAAGGGGGAATGACGGTGATACAGAATGAGGACAATGAGTTAATTCCAACAAGGACATTAACAGGTTGGAGGGTGTGCATTGATTATAGGAGGTTGAATAAGACAACCCGAAAAGATCACTTCCCGCTACCATTTATCCATCAAATGTTAGACAGATTAGCGGGACATGAGTTTTACTGTTTATTGGATGGATACTCGGGCTATAATCAGATGGCCATCGCTCCTGAGGATCAAGAAAAGACAACATTTACATGCCCTTACGGCACATTTGCGTTCAGGAGGATGTCATTCGGGCTATGCAAAGCACCAACAACTTTCCAATGGTGTATGATGGCTATTATTTCCAGATATTGTGGAGAAGAATGTTGAAGTCTTCATGGGTAATTTCTTGGTCTATGGAGACAATTTTGATACTTGCCTAGAGAATCTGGTCATGGTTTTGCAGCGATGTAAGGATACAAACCTCATACTCAATTGGGAAAAATGTCGGTTCATGGTTGAAGATGGCATAATTTTGGGCCATAAGGTGTCGGCTCAAGGATTGGAGGTGGACAAAGCAAAGCTGGATACGATCGAGAAACTGCCACCACCGAGCTCAGTTAAGGGTATTAGAAGTTTTCTGGGGCATGCTGAGTTCTACAGGAGGTTTATAAAAGACTTCTCTAAGATTGCAAAACCTCTATGCGGTCTTTTAGAGAAAGATGCTACTTTCAGCTTTACTGCGGAATGCAAGTTAGCGTTTGACCTATCGGGAGAGAGAATTAACTACATATTTCGTGATAGTCGTGACCGGACCGAAAATGCCATTCGAGCTTATGTGTGATGCGAGCGACTATGCGGTTGGGGCTTTTTTTTGAGAAAGACGAGACAAAGTGTTTCACGCCATATACTATGCAAGCAAAACACTCACAGAGATTCAAATGAATTACACTACCACGGAAAAGGAATTGCTTGCAGTGGTGTACGCGTTCGACAAATTTCGAGCATACTTGATCGGGACTAAGGTGATAGTCTACACGGACCATTCGTATGATTCTTGCATTCTAATAGCAAAAAGATGCTAATCCACGCCTTATCCGATGGATTCTCCTACTTCAAGAGTTTGATTTAGAAATTAAAGATAGAAAAGGGACGGAGAATCAAGTTGCTGACCATTTATCAAGGCTGGAAAATCCGGAGAAAAAGGATGAAGATAGATGCGCAATCAACGAGTCATTCCCGGATGAGCAACTATTTGGGTTAAATATAGAATTTTCGTGGTATGATGACTTTGTGAATTATGTGGTGAGCAAAATGCTTCCCCCTGATCTTACACGACAACAGAAAAAGAAGTTTCTTCATGATGTCAAATGGTACATGTGGGATGAGCCTTATTTATTCAAACAGCGCGCCAACAAGATGATTAGAAGGTGCATCCCTTATAGTGAAGTGCACAATATACTACAGGAATGCCACTCATCGGCATATGGGGGACATTATGGGAGTGAGCGCACCGCATAAAAAGTGCTTCAAGTCGGGTTTTATTGGCCGACATGTCTATCTGGTTCACGAAATACATAAGCCATATAACACAACCCTATATACGTATACTATCATGATTACAATCCATATTTGCATGTTCATTGTCAATTCCATACAAATACTGAAACGAATGGTGATCAAGCATTCATACATGCAAAACAATCATGATAGACATCCCATATGATATGCAAAACAATCAAGCATTTAAGCATGCAATCAAACTACATATTAAAATCCGTTAGAATCCCATAATGGAGTTTAGTTCATAACTTAACCAAAAGCCATTATGGGATCAAATCTAAACATGACTAATAAACAAGCAATTGGAATATGAAATGTAGAAACAATCAATTCTAATTGCTGAATATAGATCAATATTCAAATCCTCATAAGATTCCAGAATAATAATAATAATAATAATCCACTCTGGTAGAAAATCCCAAGGAGGAGTAGAAAAGTAGAGTTGTGGCCTCCTTCTCCATTGGAATCTCTCCCAGAGAATAAACCCTAATTACGACGTAAAGATTATAACTAAAGTTGAATAAAAATGTCAAGTGATACCCCTGACACCAGTCAGGAATCATTTTTTAAAACAATTACAACCCTTAAAAATTGGAAATAAAATAAAACAAGTTAGCGACTTAGGCCTCAAGGCGGCTGGCCAAGGCCTCTTCCGACTTGTTATGCTCGCGGCCGCGAGACTTGCAATAAGTTTGTATGTTCATTGATTGTCTCGTCTTGTGTAGCGCGCCCCGGGCTTGTGTCCTTCGCTACCGTTCGACTTACAATAGGTTCCCTGGTTTGGCTGGGTACTTTGCATGCCAAGCACCTCTCAAGCTCTCTTTACCGCATGGTAGCGGTTTGCGATTCTTGTCTTCCGATCCTACTCCCCGAGCTTGGTTTCGCAATGTTCACGCTTCTCTTTGAAATGTCCTATGTTTATCCATGCTTGTCCATCCATGCTCCACTCAATCCTAGCCATGCACATCCTATCTTTTGTCTCGTCTCAAGCATCCATTAGCCTTGTGCTCAATAACACCACCAAAATAGGCCGATTCCTGCACTTATTCACCAAAAGGAGTTTTAAGTATGCGAAATGCAAATTAACATGAAATACAGCTAAAACCTACTAAAATGTACTTGAGATGGGCATAGTTCGCATGAATTGGTACTCCATAAGTAGGTGTAAATCCTACTTATCAAATACCCCCAAACTTGAACCGTTGCTTGCCCTCAAGCAATGCACACTAATGAACAATGAAAATGCAACTATATGATGATGTAACTAATTCTCACATTGTCTCAACTATCATAGAAATTCATTCCAATTTGCCTCAGCGAATTCTTTTTCTAGATTCAAGAATATAGATTCAAATCAAATGGCAGACATAATGTCATACACTCAGATAATTCAAAAATGATGTAGAGATGTTGTGTGTGTGTGTTGTGTTCGCCCAACACTTGATTTAGGTATATAATACTCATGCTATATTGCTCACAACAAAAAATTATAGCTTAAATCAAGACTTATATATATATATATATATATATATATATGCAACCAAGACTATTCCAACATCTTAAAATAAACTAAGGTTCAACAATGGGCTTAACTGCTTTATTTCTACCCATGAGGGCGACTTTCGCACTTTTTCGCAGTGTTTATTGCCATTTTTTATCTTCTTTTTTTCACGTGGATCTGCAAATATCTTACTCCATTAGGCACATCGCTACCCCTTAGTGAGCTTTCGACCAACGACTCCCTGCACCATGAAAGACCTTTAGGCGCTAGATGTAGAGAGATAATCCTCGAGCGTACTTATTCAAGTAGCCAGGGCCCCAAAATAAGACTAGCCATGTTATTTCTACTTTTTTTTATACACAGATACCCATGTTTTCCCAACGTTTAAAAATCAATGTTTTATATAGTCTAAAAATCACTTTTCACATATTTCTCTTTTTAACACTACATTTTTCTATCGAGCAATGCAAAACGTACTTCTTATACCTACAAGTGCTTGTGAACACATTTATGCAAACCGAAAGCAGTTAAACAGCATTATGAATTTCATTGTGTCAAACATTATGTCTCAGCTCGAATTATCCAAAATACTCAAAAATCATTTGACAAATTCACTATCATCATTGGCTAGACAGAAATTTCTATATGGCAAGAACGGTGAGAAAATGCAATTATAACATGCAACTATATGCTAAAATGTAATCTATACATGTAACAACTATAAAAATTAACTAATCATGCAAAACTATATGCAAACTAAAAATACTACTACCCAATACCCCCAAACTTAAAATATTCAATGTCCCAATTGAATGAAGGTAAAGGGTACGAAAACTCCCCTAATTATTGGTGGTGCCACCCTCCTCGGGTGGTGAATCTGGTGGTGGATATGGTGCTGTGGTTCCAAACTGAGGCCATTCTTGTGTTGTTCCTTGTTGCACAAACGCTTCGGCTAAAGCCCTTGTGAGTCCCGTCTTAAATGTGCCCAAATTATCGTACATGGCATCGACCTTGCGCTCCAACCTTCGGAGCTGGCGATCGCCATGGGTGGCACGTGCGTGCGTGGACGGGCCCGCCTCATCTGTTCGCGGGGGTTGTTGTGACGGCTCTGGAAAAATGGACTGAAGGATGAATCCTAGTCCGCGTGGGTGCGGGATACCACCTGCCCAGTCCTCGAATTTTTCGATCGTGGCATGAGTAATGTCCTGGCTTGGGTATTGCATCTGCTCATTGTCCCAGTTGCATCCCTGATTAGCACAAAGCATGGCAACCACAAATGCGTGTGGAATGCTTCCAATCATTCCTCCCCGTAGATAGCACAGTATATTCTCGTGAATGAGATGACCAATGTCGATGTACTTTCCGGTAATTATGCCCCACAGAAGACGTTCCCTCTCCGTTGTTATTTTGTGCTGATGGGCAGAAGGCATGAGCTTGGCACATATGAACAAGTTCCACGCTTTTGTATAGCGATTTAGGGTTGCATCTGGGAATATACGCGACTGTGTCGTGCCAACTTTATATGTCCACTTCGTACCCGACACACATAACTCTGCAATAATCAACTCCATGTCGGTCTCCAAATGAGCACCGGTTACCCAATTAAGAATTTGGCGGTGCATCAGTAATTTTGAAAATTAATTGGATGGCACGAGGTCTGTAATCTACCTCGATACCACGAACCAGAGATATCCCGCTCATAGTGACCTTGGCATTGGCATAGAATTCATGGACTACGCTCATAGGAACATGTATTGGAGTAGCCGTTAGTCCACCCCAGCCTCTCTCTCGAATCATGGCGCCTGTTGGCCATCCCGCCCCTCCGGCTTGAATCCTCGCTCCTTAACGAATGTCTTCGCCACAATGCGGTAGTATTCTTGTTGAGCTTCCAAATTGAGGAATTTGGTGTGATCCATAATATCAGCCTCTTGACTGCCCGAAGAAGATGAAGAAGACGACGCAATAGACCGTGCTCGCTTAGGCCCCATTTGTATTTGATAGCGATTGCACAAATTATATGATGGGGAATGAAGAAAAGCTTGAAGAATTGATAACCCTCAAAACTCATTTCTGCAATCCCAAATAGGAACCCTAGCTTTATATTGAACTTGGAGAAGTTGAGGAGATATGGACTTTGAATGAGGAGAGAATTGTGGCTAATTGATTGAGGAATGTACGACACAAACTTGTAACTGATAGGTAGATAGCGACGTGAGTTATGGAGAGTGAGAGAATTTTGCATCTGTTATTATTCCAAATTAGAGTCCAAATGGTCCACAACTCTTTTTTAACTATTCAGATCTGTTTTAATCAATTGTCGCATGGCTGCCGCATGAAGTTTCTATCAATGGCACGGGCGCGAGACTTTGAGTAATGTTTTGGTGGCACCTTAACTTGGACGCTATGGGCGCTTAGTTTATGCTTTCATGTCTTGCATGGCGCATGACATCTTGATATCGCAATGCTAAAATTCAATCCCACTCTTCCTATCAGTGATACTGTCCAATGATGGTTCCTGCACATACATTAATGCACCTTGTTAAGGCATGACTTAGTGGCCAAATAATGATAACATCTTGCAAATATTCGCAAAGCAAGTCTTGCTACACACTTAAGCATGCACGTCTAATATCCTATTAAAAATGACTTCGATATAACTACTAAAATAATCCAAAATGAATAACTAAAAACAAATCAATGGGGATAAAATTAATGGGTTGCCTCCCATCCAGCGCTAAGTTATAGTCAATTAGCTTGACTATCTCTGAGTTTCATGTCACAAATAGAATTGAGATGCCTTCCTTCTTATCCTCTGCACCCTGAAATTTAATGACTTCATCTTTCGTCAATGGTTCTTCCTTCAACTCTGAATTTTTACTCGTTGCACATATTAATGGTCCATAATCCCTCAATTTCTGTACTTCATCCTGTAGGCACTAATCCACCACGTCAACTAGGAAGCACTCTTCTTCATCCGTTGGTAAATTGATTGCTTTAAAGACGTTAAAGGTGATCTCTTGATCCTGGACACGCACAGTGAGTTCACCTTTTTGCACATCTATTGACGTTCTACCTGTGCCCAAGAATGGCCTCCCCAGTATTATTGGTATGCTTTTGTCCTCCTCGTAGTCTAGAATGATGAAGTCAGCTGAAAAAATAAACTTGTCCACCTTAACCAACACATCTTCAACAAGTCCCCGTGGATATGTGATGGATCTGTCAGCTAACTGTAATGCAATATTTGTTGGCTTTGGATCCGACAATCCCAACTGGTTAAACACTGACAAGGGCATCAAATTTATGCTTGCCCCAAGATCACATAAACATTTCTCAAAGTTCGTTCTCCCGATTGTGCACGGAATTGTGAAGCTGTCCGGATCCTTCAGCTTTGGAGGTAATTTCTGCTGAAGTACTGCATTGCATTCCTCTGTCAAGGCTACCGTTTCAAACTCATCTAATCTCCTCTTCCTTGACAATATACCCTTCATAAATTTGGCGTAGCTTGGCGTTTGTTCCAATGCCTCGACGAACGGTATGTTGATCTGCAGCTTTTTGAATACCTCCAAGAATTTGCTGAACTGTTTATCTTCCCTTTTTTTATTTAATCTCTGTGGATACGGAACTTGAATGTGAATTGGTGGTACTGATCTCTTAAATGTCTCCTCCTGGACTCGCTTTCTGTCTTTCTCTTCCCATCGACCTCAGATTTCCAAATTTTCTTCTCAAGAATTTGGCTGCCTTTTCGCTTCATGCCATTGCCTCCCCTCCTCAGATGCATTCTCATGGTGGTGCGACTTGCACTAACTGACAAATCTTTCCCAGATCTCAATGTGATCGCTTGACACTGTTCCTTCCCTTCTCTTCTTGGATTTGTCTCCATATTACTTTGCAATGAACCCTGGGGCCTGTTAGTAAGAATATTCGCCATCTGCCCCATTTGAGTTTCCAGATTCTTTATAGCCACTGCTTGGCTCTTGATTATAACTTCTGTATTTGCCATGTATTTCATCATCATCTCCTCCACTTCTTATTTCTTTTCTTGTTGAGGTGCAGCTGGAGTGTGATGTTGCTGTTGTTGTTGAGAAAATCCCGGTGGAAAGGGTGGTCTAGGATTGAACTGCAGCTGCGCTGGTTGTGCCTAAAATTGATTATTTGGTTGAAACTGATTCTGCTGATTCCCTTGATTATTCGACCAACTAAAGTTTGGATGATTTCTGTTGTTGGGGTGGTATGTGTTCTGAAATTGACCTTGGTCTTTTTTATATAGTTCTCACACATTGACCGATTCTCGAAGTGATAGCACATTGATCCGATTGAGTGTGACCTCGCACAAATCTCACATAATGAAGGCAACCGCCTTTACTTTTCCTTCCGCCAAAGTATCTATCTTCTTTGCCATGGCCGCCATCCTGTCTTGACAACCGAGTAATAAGCATCAACCTCCAACACACCGCAACTTTGGTTTGTGGCATTGAGATGTAGGATTCTCGAAAATCATTCGATGCCATTATCTCGATAAGGTCATAAAGCTTCCTCATAGTTCTTTGCCCATAATGCCCCTCCCCGCATTTGCAGATCTACAATCGGTCCTCGACCGCCATCTCAATCCATTATAAACGTGTTGATTACCCTCCAACTGGCATACCGTGATGTGGACACTTCTTCAAACATTTCTTTGTATCTCTCCCATGCTTCATACAAGGACTCGCCTGTTGTTGTTCAAACCGAGAGATATCATTTGTCCTCATCTTTTATCTTAGCCATTCGGAAAAACTTAGCTAAGAACTTTTGTGCTAAGTCCTCCCATTTAGTTATAGATCCTTTGGCAAAGAATGAAGCCAACTTTTCGCTTTATCCTCAATGAGAATGGAAAAACCTTAGTCTAATAGCATCTTCCGTCACACCGTTGATATCGAATGTATCACAAATTTTGATGAAACTTAACAGTGTTCATTCGGATCACCTGTAGCAAAGACCCCAAATCGAATCGTATTTTGCACCATTTGAATAGTGCCAGTTTTTATCTCGAATGTATTGGTCGCTATCATTTGGTCTCGACTATGCTTTTTGGTTGTAGTCCATTAATATTGGGCATGGAATACTCCTTCAGAGCCCTATGCTCCTCTCTTTGCTCTTCTCCTTGTGCCTCGGCTGCCATGTTAGCTGTCGTGTTTTCCAACTGTGATTATAAATTTCTACGAACACCCGCCTTCTAACCTCTCCTGTTTATGTTATCCTGAACAGGTGTTAAATTGGGGTTGGTTGACCGCGTGCGCATAAAAATTTATCCAAGTTCCTGAAACAAAAAAAAAAACTGAAATGAGATAAGACTAGAATTGTCTAAGTCATACAATATAGCTTAAACTAATGATAATAATACTAAATTAAATGCCTTTCCTCAGCAACGGTTTTTAAAAACTTGTTACCTCTTTTTTAGTCTTAACAAAAGAGCTCTAACTCATGCAAGTATACATGCGTCAACAAGTAATATAGAGCAAGTAAAGTTTCAATCCCACAGAGAAATTTCTTTAACTAAGATTACTATTCATTAATTGAATCACTATATTTATATGCTCAAACTAATGATTAAACTTGGTTTGTTCTCGAATTGCAAATAACAACTAAAACAATAATAACGATGGAATAAATGATATTGGAACTAATGGGATCTTAACTTCATTTAATACTTCATTCAATCACCACTATCATGCACGACTCATTCACATATCACAGAAAAGTAGCCAAGAGCACTAAAAGAGTATTAGCCATTTTTCAATGCACTAAGACCTACTTACACATCATCCACAGATGATAGACTCTATGTAATCATCAATATAACCAAAATCACTATATGTCTATGTGAAATTACAACTATATTGATTTTAAGTTCAAGCCCTTATTCTAACTTATACGGTGAAACATTATATGTCTATCTGGTTCACGAAATACATAAGCCATATAACACAGCCCTATATACATATACAATCATGATTACAATCCATATTTGCATGTTCATTGTCAATTCCATACAAATACTGAAACAAATGGTGATTAAGCATTCATACATGCAAAACAATCATGATAGACATCCCATATGATATGTGACACCCCCAAATCCTGGTACTTCATTTCCTCAAGATTTGGTGTTCAGTTAATCAAAACATTCATTTCCAACAACCTAATTATAATACAATTGAATAATAAAAACCTGCCCATACAGGATTAAACTTAAATAAAAATTTCCCAGGTTATCTAACCTTTAACAACAATCATTCAAATGCGGAAATTTAAATAAACTTCATTACAATCTTTAAACCAAAGTCCGAAAGTAAACTATCAAAACTATTACAAGTCTTGGTGATTTATTCATCTTTCCTTTTCCTCATTTGGTGCTAGGTATCGTCACCCATTTCAACTTTTAATGTAAGAAATTTTCTGAAAGAGTGAGCAAACAAGGCCCATTTAAAATAACAATAAGTAAATCTTTTAACTTTTACATCAATTGCCAATATTAGGCTCAATAGAACTGAACAATATATTCTATTAACTTTATGAAAATTATAACATTCACTAAGGGTCTAATGACCACGAATCATGTCCACAGTTATAAGTAATCTTTCAACTTTAACTTTAACAGTCATAAGACTATAAGGACTCCACGTAATTAGGGGGATCAACCCTTCGTACAATGTATTATGCACAACCATTTCAACGCTAAGCGTAAACCTCTATTAAAAGAGTTGTTCATCTCAGTATTTAGAATACAAGTCCGCACCAAAGTAAGTTTGGTTTGGATAAGCTTTCAAGGTAATTTGGAATTCAACGAACATCAACTAAGGAGTAGTTGAATAAAACCAATAACACTATACTATAGAATAATCGTGATTGAATCAATCATAGTAAACTAAAATCATGCTTTAGGAATAATCTAATAGCATACAATTTGAATAACTATAGCATATCTTGCTTGAACAATACTAAGCCAAGGTTAATTAGAATTGAAAACTAAGCATGCATAACAATTTTAACGATAGAAATGTTCGACATTAGTATAGATAGTTGTGCATGCTAAACAACAAGTTAAATACAAGAACAACTTGCACCAGAATAACTTACATCATTATATTGTAATCGAATTGAAAATAGTAATTGAATTAACAAGATAATAGATTAGAAAACTTGCCTTGTTCGTAGATTAAACCGAATCAATACGAATCACAATACCCTATATACATACATATATATATATATATATACGTAATCATGACATAGTTAGTCACTACCACTTTACAAACTTAACTAACTACATTCATCATGTATGTTTGATTATTTAATCACATAATCAAATTATAACACAAGTTAATCTTTAATAACATAATTATTCATAGTATAGAAATACTAAAATCAATATTTTACAGTCCTACTATCATCACATAATGTTTCTTAAAATTTCGTGTACAAAAAGTACCTTCGTCGGACCATTCTCAAGAACTTCGTTGTTGCCATAGTATACTACAGTTTACATCATGGGTCGATCATGGCGTGAGGATGAAATATGCCATATGATGAATAAACTCCACGGTCTTTGTGGCATGGCGATGGCGCTTATTGGCGCCATTTAACGTATCTTCTTTCATGGCCATGGCTAAAAATCATAGATTTGATGATGACTTTGGCAACAGTACAAGAAAAAGCCAATTTGGTCTACAAGCTCGTTTCTAACAGACTAATTCACATGCAATTCATACAAATACTTCATGCAAACATCATTCAAGAACTTGTAACATGTTTCTACCCATACAACAACATAAACAACGAATTTAAAACATCAAATTTCACTGTTTTTGACAAAACTCCATTTGTGATATTTCAATGAAAATCAACACTGTAAATTTTGTTTTTCAACCAAAACAATTAATTCAAAGCATCTTATCAATAATTATACATACTCTATCAAATTAGAATCAATTTATCAACTAAACAACTAATTAACCCTCAATTTCTCCTTTAAATTAACTCATACTCATTCACAAAAACTCTCTATAAAAAGTTTTTCTTCACAAACTACATACATAACAACAATACATTGACTATAACTTATGAAAATCGTTTTAACATCACTAGTATGTCATATAAAGCCACATAGCAACAACAATTCATCCTAACACAAGAATTCTATAGAGAATTTGGGAAAAAAAAACTAAACTTTTAAAAACTAAAAGAATAGGAGAAATACCTTGAAGAAGATGGTCATGACTATTCCTTTCTATTCTCAAGCTTCTTCTTCTTAAATCTCTAGCCTTTCTTCCTCTCTTCTCTTCTTCTTCTCTTCTTCTTCCTCTGAGTTTTTCTTTTCTTCTCTCTAACCTCTCTCCTCTATTCTTACGTCTTATGATATAACGTATAAGATATAATATATATTTATTATATGATATAAATATAAAACATATAACTGATATCAGTTATTTGAGTTTTGAAAATCAAAAGCCATAAGGCTTGTTTGGCTAACCACTAAAAATATAATCAATTAATCCTTATGTCTTGTTTGATAAAACACAATTATATTAAAGACTTAATAGGAATTAGGCCTTATTTGGCAAAAACTGAATTAAACTCTTTTAATTTATTTTAATAACTCCTTTATAGCAAGGTTACTTGTCACACTCCTTATTAAATTAAATAATCAATTTAATCAATTAAAATATTAATCTATTAAATTACTTTAACACATAACTCATTATCACAAAACTATAATTTCTTTATAATTATAATTTTATTCAACCATCTAACACTTTATTTTAATCTCAAATTCCAATTAAAATACTATAATTCATTTAATCATTATTAGCTCTCTAACTTAATTATTAAATTAAATTAGTATATAATCTCATAGCAAATAAATTTTCTTAGCTCCTTAATTATTTATTCAACAAATAATTAACTAAACCACATCAACGCAAATTGCCATTAAATACTTATATAATTCAAGAATATTTAATATTGCAAATAAATATTTAATATATAATATATAATTATTTATTCAACAATTAATGAACTAAACCACATCAACTCAAATTGAACAATTATTTATTCAACAATAAATATATCCACTAAATATTTATATAAATCAATATATATTTAATATTTAATTATTTAATCAATAAATAATTAACTAAACCACATCAACTCAAATTTAACAATTATTTATTCAACAATAAACCCATCCATTAAATACTTATATAAATCAATAAATATTTAATATTATAATTTAAAATTCTTGAATGTTACATGATATGCAAAACAATCCAGCAATTAAGCATGCAATCAAACTACATATTAAAATCCGTTAGAATCCCATAATGAAGTTTAGTTCATGACTGAACCGAAAGCCATTATGGGATCAAATCTAAACATGACTAATAAACAAGCAATTGAAAGATGAAAGGTAGAAACAATCAAACCCAATTGCTGAATATAGATCAATATTCAAATCCTCATAAGATTCCAACAAAATAATAATAATAATAATAATCCACTCTGGTAGAAAATCCTAAGGAGGAGTAGAAAAGTAGAGTTGTGGCCTCCTTCTACGTTGGAATCTCTCCCAGAGAATAAACCCTAATTACGACGTAAAGAATATAACTAAAGTTGAATAAAAATGTTAAGTGATACCCCTGACACCAGTCAGGAATCGTTAAAACAATTGCAACCCTAAAAAATTGGAAATAAAATAAAACAAGTCAAAAGTGACCAGCCTCGCGCTCAGCAAGCTTCTCCGACTTGTTATACTGCATACCACGAGACTTTCTGAAGAAGTTTGTATGTTCAATTTTGGTCTCTCGTCGCAGGCAGGCGCTCCCCTGGCTTTGTCCTTCTTCTTGCGGCATGCAAGAACTTCGTCAGAGGTTCCTGGTTTGGTTTGGTACTCATGCATGCCAAGGCCGCAAGCTCTCCAACTCTCTTCTTGGCTTGACTTGCGATTCTTTGTCTCGATCCTGCTCCTAAGCTTGGTTTTGTAATGTTGCTGCTGCTACTGAAATGTCCTATGTTTATCCATGCTTGTCCATCCATACTCTACTCAATCCTAGCCATGCACATCCTATCTTTTGCCTCGTCTCAAGCATCCATTAGCCTTGTGCTCAATAACACCACCAAAATAGGCCGATTCCTGCACTTAATCACCAAAAGGAGTTTTAAGTATGCGAAATGCAAATTAACATGAAATGCAGCTAAAACCTACTAAAATGTACTTGAGATGGGCATAGTTCGTATGAATTGGTACTCCATAAGTAGGTGTAAATCCTACTTATCAAATAACCCCAAACTTGAACCGTTGTTTGCCCTCAAGCAATGCACACTAATGAACAATGAAAATGCAACTATATGATGATGCAACTAATTCTCACATTGTCTCAACTATCATAGAAATTCAGTCCAATTTGCCTCAGCGAATTCTTTTTCTAGATTCAAGAATACAGATTTAAATCAAATGGCAGACATAATGTCATACACTCAGATAATTCAAAAATGATGTAGAGATGCTGTGTGTGTGTGTGTTGTGTTCACCCAATACTTGATTTAGGTACAGAATACTCATGCTATATTGCTCACAACAAAAAATTATAGCTTAAATCAAGACTTATGTATATATATGCAACCAAAACTATTCTAACATCTTAAAATAAACTAAGGTTCAACAATGGGCTTAACTGCTTTATTTCTACCCATGAGGGCGACTTTCGCACTTTTTCGCAGTGTTTATTGCCATTTTTTATCTTCTTTTTTTTTCACGTGACTGTGCAATATCTTACTCCATTAGGCACACTGCTACCCCTTAGTGAGCTTTCGACCAACGACTCCCAGACCATGAAAGACCTTAGGGCGCTAGATGTAGAGATAATCCCCTTGAGCGTACTTATTCAAGTAGCCAGGGCCCCAAAATAAGACTAGCCATGTTATTTCTACTTTTTTTTATACACAGATACCCGTGTTTTCCCAACGTTTAAAAATCAATGTTTTATATAGTCTAAAAATCACTTTTCACATATTTCTCTTTTAACACTACATTTTTCTATCGAGCAATGCAAAACGTACTTCTTATACCTACAAGTGCTTGTGAACACATTTGTGCAAACCGAAAGCAGTTAAACAACATTATGAATTTTATTGTGTCAAACATTATATCTCAGCTCAAATTATCCAAAATACTCAAAAATCATTTGACAAATTCACTATCATCATTGGCTAGATAGAAATTTCTATATGGCAAGAACGGTGAGAAAATGCAACTATAACATGCAACTATATGCTAAACTATATGCAAACTAAAAATACTACTACCCAATATCCCCAAACTTAAAATATTCAATGTCCCAATTGAATGAAGGTAAAGGGTACGAAAACTCCCCTAATTATCGGTTATGCCACCCTCCTTGGGTGGTGAATCCGGTGGTGGATATGGTGTCTTGCGGTTCTAAATCGAGGCCATTCTTGTGTTGTTGTTCTTGTTGCATAAGAACGCTTTGGCTTAAAGCCCTTGTGAGTCCCGTCGCAAATGTGCCCAAATTATCATACATGGCATCGACCTTGCGCTTCAACCTTCAGAGCTGGCGATCACCATGGGTGGCACGTGCGTGCGTGGACGGGCCCGTCTAGTCTGTTTGCGGGGGTTGTTGTGACGGCTCTGGAAAAGTGGGCTGAAGGATGAATCCTAGTCCGCGTGGGTGTGGTACACCCCCTGTCCACTCCTTGAAATTTGCAATAACTGCATGAGTGATTGCATGGTTTGAATCTTCTTGTTTCATTATGCCATTGGACTCCTTGTTGAGTCTGAGCATGGCTACCGCCGATGCATGCGAATAGTCCCATTTCTATTCCCACGCATATAACTCAAAGGCGTGTTTTATGGATTCAAAGGCCGACATTAATGTACTTGCCTTTGATAATTCCCCACAAAATAATCGCACGCTCAGTGGTTATTGCATTGTAATGAGCTGACGGAACTAACTTGGCACAAATAAAAGTAAGTGTAAAAGCATGTTACTACCCGGAAAAGCATGTCACCATATCAACTCACATGCGCGTAAAAGCATGTCACTTAGGGTGGAGCTACATCACAAGGCTCTCTGGGCAATCTGAAATTGAATTTTGATCAAGTCATTGTAGGAGAAAAGAGACTACTCAACTAAATGAGCTCCACAAATTCGACTCCAAGCTCACGAAGCCAAGCTATACAAAGAAAAGGTTAAAAGATGGCACGACCAGAAAATTGTGCATCGAACATTCGAGCCGGGTCAATCAGTCCTCTTGTTCAACTCACATCTGCGTTTGTTCCCAGGAAAGCTTAAGTCAAGATGGTCGGGACCATTTACTATAAAGCGAGTATTTCCTCATGGCGCCGTTGAACTCTACAGTTAATCCATTAGAGACGTTCAAGGTCAATGGTCAACGGATAAAGCATTACTGGGGTGGTGAGTCAAACTGGGATGCCAACGACATTACCCTCGCCGATACATAGTAAAACATGGAGTAGTCAGGCTGAACGACTTAAAATCAAGCGCTAATTGGGAGGCAACCCAAGATTTCGTTATTTTTCATAGTTTTATGTTTAATTGTTAGAATGTAGTTTTTATTAAGTATTAGGTAGGTATTATATCATAAAAGTTTTGTTGAAACTCTCAATCCTACTCCTAGTCGTTAATAAACTAACATTTTGCATGTTTATGGTTGCAGGAGGGGTCTAAAGTTAGTTAGAGCAACAACGGGCAAGAAAAGATGGAAAATCAGATAATTTTGATCTGCACTTTTAGAAGCCAAAAATCCGAAGTCAGTGGCATGGCACGGGGAAGCGGCTAAAATGAACACACACCTCGCTGTATGGGTCCTGGATCCTGGGCGCCTACTAATTCGGCAGAGGTCTTCCATTTGGTCCAAACTCATTCTTATACCCTCCTTCTTCTTTCTGCACCACTGAACCCTAAATTTTGGCCACTACTTTGCCACCATCAAACCTCATCCCCACTACTACTTCCCACGATCTCCACTACCCCACCTTCTCAATCACACATTACTCCCAATCACACCACCTCTATATATATCGCTCCATCTCATCTCAACTTATTTCCACGATCTATTTTCGAATTAGGATATTCTAAGAGGTTTTTGGAGAGCAAATTCGAGGGCTTACTTGGGACTCCAACTCATCCATTCCAAGTACACCAATTTGCTAGTTCAGATTTCAATTTGGGAAACCTACCCCATCTGCACACCAAGTGTTTGATACATTGACTGAACCAAGTGTAAGGGGAAGGTAGTGTGTGCTAGCAAGTTTTAACATCCGGAATTCAATGGCTTCACAACTGACATCCAAACGCCAAAGGGGAGAGAGTTCAAGACCCGCTCAACCGCCACGAACATATGATCGACGAAAATTTGTGAGTACCACCGCCGCCGACCGGTATGACTACATGATTGTTGATTGATTTCGCAATCAATGAATACGTGCAAGTATACACGGTCAACAAGTAATAAAGTGAAAGTAGAGTATCGTTCCCACGAGGAATTATTTAATAAAAATTACCAAGTACTAACTCTTAACCAAATCAATTTTATTTAAACAGTCGCAAATTGTGATTTTTCTAATTAATAAAACTAAATTAATCAATTAAAACTAGGTTACTTTATAAATGAATTCAAATAAATAAAGGCTAAGACTCCAATATCCCCAATTATGAACTATAAACCAATTATCAAATTATCCCAATTATTATGTCTACTGAATTGTTAACAGGAATTCTCAAATGCCAAAAGCCCTCTCTCGAGTGATCAATTGCCTTCTATTTAATCCAGATTAATTTTGCTATATCTCTATGCAAAACAATTGAATTAAACTCGTTACAATCCCAATTCCTAATGTGTTACATGCGGCAAATAGATATTCTCATTCTATTCACAAACCTAATTATTCACTGTACAAATAATTAAGTCACATGTCACCATGCCCAGTTCTAACCCTAGAATTCCTTTCTCAATTCCTTTTAGAGTAACACAGTAATTACTGATCAGATAATTAATCAATAAGCTCAAATCAAGATGAACAATTCACTTTAACATAAATAATTGGAATAAATTAAATAATCAATTCATAATCATAAAAGGTTCCATTGGAATCTTAATAAAAAGAATTGGTTCATAATTAATGAATTAAAACCAAGAATCCACAATTGAATAGACATTAAAAGATAAAAGTAAGATGAGAGAAGAGAATAGAATCTGTTGTCAGCAAATCTGATGCTCCCCTCTTGCTCTTGCTCTTGATCTTCAATGGTCTCCAAGTTGCTTCAATCTCCAATGGCTAATAAGAACTAGGGTTATGTTCTAATCTAAAGGAGTGTTTAATCTAGTCTAATCTATGTAATCTCCTTTTATTTTATGCCTTACATCATGTATTTATAGGTTACAAGTCCAATTTTTAGTTTAGGAACAAACCCAATCCAATTTGGAGTCAAAAAGGTGTCAAAATTACCAAAAGCAGCGTCGTCAGGCGCACCCAACCTCTTCCCCAAAGGTTCCCAAACGCTGGTCACGTATTGAGAATCTACCTTATAGCGCCTTAAGCGCTGCAAATAAACTTAAAATTAGCGCCATTATTGACATTACAAAGTCTCGACATTTTTCGCTTCGACGTCTTTTGGGAATATGGCCATAACGTCTTCGTCTGAACTTTGATTTAGATGATTCAAGATGATCCGGAAAGAGGAAAAGTAAATCTACAACTTTCATTCTTTAAGATTTTCGAAATAAAGTCTGTAGCAATACCCAAATTGGCTCTGAAGTGACTGCTATGTAAATGGCAAGCTGAAAACGCGAATCTAGCCACCCCAAACGTCGATCCATGTAACTTTTGTCCCAATTCCTACAAAACAACATAAAACATGCTTGAATAGACATAAACACTTAAAAACTAAACTAAAAAACTTGAGAACAACAATAAATTAAGCCCGAATGTATCCAATTCATGTGTATAAAACTCA
Source organism: Panax quinquefolius (assembly GCA_020205615.1). Lineage (NCBI taxonomy): Eukaryota > Viridiplantae > Streptophyta > Magnoliopsida > Apiales > Araliaceae > Panax > Panax quinquefolius. Next base: position 35,128,802 of record CM035167.1, read on the forward strand.
CTCATCAAATACCCCCAAACTTAAACCTTTGCTTGTCCTCAAGCAAAAACACAAAAGAACTAAAAATAAACAAAATAACTCAACTAAATGAATGCATATGCATAATCTACTTCCTAATATACCTACGAACCGAGTAATAAATCAGTATGATATATAGCAATAGGCCTTAAAGATACCATTGGTACTCAAACAATATATCCAATCAATTCAAAATCCATAACTCTAACCAATTAGTCGACCCAAACCTGTCATCACCCATGTTGTGTGTGTGTGCTTGTTAACCATTCTAACCAACCACAGTTCAAGATAATCACATAACAAACTTCTTATAAGGAAAATTTCAATTCCAATTCAATTACTTTTGTGAACATGACAACTCCGGTTAAAACTAAGCAATGACTAAATCTAAGGGTAAATACAGGATTTATTTATACTTTTATTCAACCACGAGGGCATTTTTGCTCTTTCTCGTGTTTTTTTTTCATGGCTGTGCAATGTCTCATTCCATTAGGCTAACAGTGCCACCCCTTAGCGAGCTTTCAACCAACGACTCCTGGACCATATAAGACCTTAGGGCGCTTAGGTGTTAAGACACATTCTCTGAGCGCATTTGCTCAAGTAACAAAGGCCCCGAAACAAAACTAACCACAGTTTTTTTTTTGGATTTTCTATTTTTTTTTCTCTTCATCAATTTTTTAGTATATATATCCCATAGATTCCCCCAAACTCAAGCTTTTACGTCATTCCAACCTTTACCGCCAGTTCACTAATTTCCTTAAATTTTAACAAAGATTTTCCCTCAGAAACAAATTATGAAACCCTTGAACGAAGTGGATTAAAACAGTTAAACTTTAAGTGCTAACCGGTTACATAAGTTTCAGACAGGCTCAGATTATCATCATGATTAAAATTAGAACTCATCATCAATTATCAACACTGTTTAAGTTAACATGCAAAACCAATCTTATCATAAAAGTGAAAGCTAAGACCACACCAACCTATCACATGATTCATGCAAAAAATAAGAAAAAAAATGCAATTATACTACATGAACACATATATGAAGATGCAAAAATAAAATAAAAAAATACCATGTATTATATGCAACCTAAAAAAAACATAATGCTAACACATAAAAAATAAATAAACTACTATGCAGATAACTAACTATATGCAGTACGACACTAAAATGCCCCCAAACTTAAACTAGACATTGTCCTCAATGGCTACAATAGAAAAAATTAAAGCAGAGGACTTCCCTGAAAATATAGTAATCTTCCTCCTTGTCCGCTAAGTTTGGAGAATAGGCTAAGCACATGGAACAAATTGGGCACCACACTTGAATTTGACTTGAATAACTCAGAAACCATGATAGAAGCAATTGTATTAAATCCTAAATAAATGCAAATTCAAACTACTAATATAAAACTAAATAAAATTAAAAATAAAAATTAAACTTGGGTTGCCTCCCAATAAGCGCTTGTTTTACAGTTTTTCAGCCTGACTTTGTCTGGTCAACGCTATCCAATTCCTCTTCGAAAGTTAAGAAACCCTCCATCCATTGGAAATAATATAGCTTTTGGTAGGTTCCCATTTGTAATAGCCATTGTATTAAAGTCACCTAGCATGCTTTCTTTAGATAAGATCATATTCAAGAACGTCCAGCATCTAGGTGGTTTCTCCATTGTGTCTGCGAATATATTCTGGCATTGAGGCTTGTCAGACACAACAATTCTTCTTCTATCTTCTCCAACTCATCGGACCATGGTTTCGAAGGTGTACTTGCTTTTACATCACAGAGAGTATTGCCGAGCGACATGACTACCAATCGGACAAGGTTTTGCAAATCTAACTTGGGACTCTTGAATCTGTGGAGGAGAAGGCACTTGAGGCGTAAATAACATTGGCTCATCATCATTGGTTCTCACAATTAGTTCTTCACCGACCTTGTTGTCATTATCCCCACTTGTCTCCTCTTTTTCATCTCGTGGCTCATCCAGTTGTAGATTTGGCTCGGGCTCACCATCAGTCTCAGAATTCATGTCATAGAGCCAAGGGTATTGAGGACAGATGTTTGAGGCATTGGTTAGTTGTTCTGTTTGGTTCGGAAAATTTTGACTCAATATCTCTTGATTAATCCCCCTCTCCTCACATGAAGCTATGTACTTGGACAAAGTTTCCTCCAAATTTGAATGTTCTTCCTGTTGTAGTGGAGGTGGACACGAGAAATCCGGTTGGTATGTTGGACTTGGAGCATAAAATTGATCTTGATGAGTATGGCTCCATGAAAAATCCGGGTGATACCCCCAATCTTGATAATAGTTATTGGGATAGACATAATTGTTGGGGTAATCACCACCATACTGTACCGGCTCAAAACTGATGGTGCATTGATGACTCATATGATTTCCAGCACAATAATCACAAGTAACCACCACACTTTGACGACGTTGAGCTTTAAAAGCTTCAAACATCTTCGAAAGTTTCTCAAACTGTGCTGACAATGCAGAAAATGCCTCGAGTCTGTCAATCTCCGCTCCCCTTGGCTGAGTCATTCTTGCCATCCTTCGACTCTGTTGAAATTGCGATAACCTCCAATGTCTTGAAGTTGCCTCAATTTGTATTGGCCCCTTATATTGTACCATTTCAAACCGATGGCACATTGATGACTCATATGATTTCCATCACAAATTTCACAAACCATCGCTACCTGCTGTGTGGATTGTGGACGCCATGTTTCCATTGGTTGAGTCATGTTGTGTATGGCCATTGATACTCAAACTCATCCATGGTACACGAAAAAGAGAGAAATATAGGAAGAGAATTAAAATAAAAATAAAAATGTTTAAATTAAGACTAATTTGATTGAAATTAATATTGGTAAAAATTATTAAATTAATTCCTAAGAATGGCGCCAAAAACTTGTTGATCGATTTCATAATCAATGAATAATGCAAGTATACACGATTCAACAAGTAATAAAGTGAAAGTAGAGTATCATTCCCACGAGGAATTATTTAATAAAATTACCAAGTACTAACTCTTAACCAAATCAATTTTATTTAAACAAATGCAAATTGTGATTTTTCTAATTAATAAAACTAAATTAATCAATTAAAACTAGGTTACTTTATAAATGAATTCAAATAAATAAAGGCTAAGACTCCAATATCCCCAATTATGAACTATAAACCAATTATCCAATTATCCCAATTATTATGTCTCTTTGAATTGTTAATGTGAATTCTCAAATGCCAAAAGCCCTCTCTCGAGTGATCAATTGCCTTCTATTTAATCCATTAATTTTGCTATATCTCTATGCAAAACAATTGAATTAAACTCGTTCTAATCCCAATTCCTAATGTGTTACATGCGGTAAATAGATATTCTCATTCTATTCACAAACCTAATTATTCCTTTGTGCAAATAACTAAGTCACATGTCACCATGCCCAGTTCTAACCCTAGAATTCCTTTCTCAATTCTTTCTAGAGTAACACAGTAATTACTGATTAGATAATTAATCAATAAGCTCAAATCAAGATGAACAATTCACTTCAACATAAATAATTGGAATAAATTAAATAATCAATTCATAATCATAAAAGGTTCCATTGGAATCTTAATAAAAAGAATTAGTTCATAATTAATGAATTAAAACCAAGAATCCACAATTGAATAGACATTAAAAGATAAAAGTAAGATGAGAGAAGAGAATAAAATCTGTTGTCAGCAAATCTGATGCTCCCCTCTTGCTCTTGCTCTTGATCTTCAATGGTCTCCAAGTTGCTTCAATCTCCAATGGCTAATAAGAACTAGGGTTCTATTCTAATCTAAAGGAGTGTTTAATCTAGTCTAATCTATGTAATCTCCTTTTATTTTATGCCTTACATCATGTATTTATAGGTTACAAGTCCAATTTTTAGTTTAGGAACAAACCCAATCCAATTTGGAGTCAAAAAGGTGTCAAAATTCGCCCAAAACGCGTCCAGGCCGCACCCAACCTCTTCCCCAGCGCCCCAGCGCTGGTCACAACGCTGAGAATCTGCCTTATAGAGAGCCCTGGTGCTGCAAATAGGCTTAAAATTAGCGCCCCGGCGCTGTTACAAGTTCTGACATTTTCTACTTCGACATCCTTTGGGAATATGGCCATAACGTCTTCGTTCGAACTCCGATTTAGATGATTCAAGATGATCCGGAAAGAGGAAAAGTAGATCTACAACTTTCATTCTTTAAGAGTTTCGAAATAAGGTCTGTAGAAATACTCAAATTGTCTCTGAAGTGACTGCTATATAAATGGCAAGCCAAAAATGCGAATCTAGCCACCCCGAACGTCGATCCATGTAACTTTTGTCCCAATTCCTACAAAACAACATAAAACATGCTTAAATAGACATAAACACTTAAAAACTAATCTAAAAGACTTGAGAACAACAATAAATTAAGCCCGAATGTATCCAATTCATGTGTATAAAACTCACTCATCAATGATTACTAAAGTCCTTACGCCGGAACGTGGTTTGGCCCCCGAGGGAAATGATGGGGAGATGATGTCTCAAATTTATCAAAAGGGGTGGCTCAAACTCACCGAACATCTGGTACCCGCCGTTGTAAACATCGTCAAAGAATTTTATGCAAACGCCGAAGACAAAGCCCCATTCAATGCGTTTGTGCGGGGTCACATGGTCCCGTTCAATGATGATGCCATTAATGCATATTATCAGTTGCGGGTGCCACGAAAGTGTCAGTATTCACAATTGAGAGATTTTGACCCTGACTACGAGGAAGTTATTACGAACATGACAAAGCCGAGAACTTCTTGGATCAAAGTTCGAAAGGGAGGTACAGTGTTCCATAGCAAGGACCTAAGCCGGTATGGCAAAATATGGTACGCCTTTTTATGTGCTAAATTGCTTCTGTCCCAACACACTTTGGACGTCACCAAAGAGAAGGCGTTACTGTTGTACGCAATTGTGCAAGATTTCATCATTGACGTCGGGGCAATTATCAGTTTCTCCATCCGCCGGTGCTTATGTGGAAATTTTTCTGGCGGCTCGCCACACCCATCACTCATCTGTCAGTTGTGTCGCAATGCAGGGGTGAGATGGTCCGATGATGAGCCTACTCAAATGCCGCTCGCTTTGCTTGACTCGAGAATGATAGCGGTATTACAGATGTAGGTGGAGGCGAGTCACATCCACGAGGTGCAGGTTTTATTTTTCCATCGGCGTCGGAAGGCGAAGTCGATCGAAGAAGATACCTCGGGGATGAGGATGAACCTATGGGAGATCAAGGGCGGCGAGTTTGCGCATCGAGGCAATATCCGATCCTCGGTTCCTTGAGTTCCAAAATCAGATGAATGCGCACAATAGGGCAGCACGCCAGGAAATGCGGCGATTGGCGATGCGATAAGATCACATGTTTGATGCTATGAATGCATCTTTCGCCTCACTCAACACAACACTCCAAAGCTTCAACCCGGCGGCACCCTATCCATATCAACAACCCGGACCATTACCTCGATTTCCTCCAAGTGATTCCGATGAAGAAGAGCACCAACCACCTCCCCAGACGTAGACGATTCCAAGGAAGTTTTCATGCACTTAATTTTATTTTTATCCAATGAGGACATTGTGTTACTTAAGTTTGGGGGATTTATTTGTTTAGTTGCATGTATTTTGTTATTTTTGTTTTTATATCTAGTTTTGCATAGTAGATTAGGCGTTTGCATAGAAGTCTAGGATTTTGCATTATTGTTAATTTTGTCAGTTTATCTAAAAAAAATAATAGCATTTTCATGTTATTTATGGGCTAATGATGAGATTGTGAACGAGTTAACCAATATAGTATTGATTATTAGAACTGTGATACAATTTCTGATATGAATCGACTCTTGAACTTGTTTGAAACTGTTATAAAAAGGTTAGCACTAATAACATCTTTGTTGACCGGTCAGTTCAAATTGATACATAAATAGTTTCTTAAGGATAATGCTAGGGTAAATGAGAAAATAATAAGGATAGGCAGTAAAGGCTTAAATTAGGCAAGAACCTAAGTTTGGGGGAGTATATGTAGGGTATATAAGCTTTGAAAAAAAAATGATGAAACATGTTGAGTCTTGTGGTGGGTTGAGGAGAAACACTCTCCATAAACACAAGCGTGAGATGGAGCGTAAAATGCACTCACCAACCATCTATCTAAAAAAAAGGGAATAAGGACGGGAAAAGAGCAAAAAGCCCCCGTGTTAAAAAAGAAAAAGAAAAAGAAGAAAGCATAAGTATCCTGCATGTACCCTTGAATTTGGTTTTGTTTAATTTTAGTTGGGTTGTGCCTATCTTTGAAATTTTTAAGTTTTCACTGTATGATTCGTTCTAAGAAGTTGCTTATGTATTGAATTTGGCTCCGTATTAGTTATCTTAGATGTTGATCACACACGCACGCTATACCAGTAATAATTGTTCAAGATTTGAGAATTAATACAAAAGTGTGGAGTGGTTTTGGTAATTCGTATTGTAAAGTTGCTTGTTTTCTCTGAGGCCGATGGGATAAGTTAGTTTCTGCGATATTGTTGGATTTTTAGGCATTTAGAATGTTATTGCATCTCATTGCATTGCATAGTATGTAGTTTGTTTTGTGCTCGAGGACTAGCACGGTTTAAGTTTGGGGGATTTTGATAAGTGGATTTTATATACACGAATTGATATTCATTTCAAGTTTAAATTCATAGTTATCTTCATGTTTTGTGTTCGTTTTCACTCGTTTAGTGTTATTTTATATGTAGGGTGGTCATGGATGCAAGTGGTGAAGAATGGCGGAGTTCTGGAGCAAAAGTGGAAAAACTCATGAAAGCGGAAAATTTCTTTAGCGAAGCCATGTGAGCCTTCTGAGCTATACCCCGTAGGTGGGGTCTCGAATCTGTAGTGTCAAAATTTGGTTTGTGGAGTCTGCTGCGACTTGGATTGTTGTTGTTCTGTTAGGCGCCTGTGTGAGACCCCGAATTTTATGAAATAAAAGTATTCAATTTTTTTTTCTATTTTGGTAATTAGCACGGTATTGATTATTGATGCTTATGTGATAAGTCACTCAGTTTTGTTTTATTGGTATTATTAATGTAATAATACAGAAAATCTTTTTATATAAAATAGAATACTTTTATAAAGTTTTTCTATAAATAGAATATATTATATTCTATTATGCATAGTGTTGCATAGTGCCTGCATAGTAAAATCTTTTTATATAAAACAGAATACTTTTATAAAGTTATCTATTTTATTAGACAATAATTAGAATATATTATATTTTATTATGCATAGTGTTTGCTTAGTGCCTGCATAGTATTTGCATAGTAAAATCTTTTATAAAGTTATTCGTTTTATTATATTATGAATAGAATATATTATATTTTATTTAAAAGATTTTGCTTTAAATATGGACCGTCAGATTAAAGTAAATCAATCTGGACCGTTCATGAGTTAGTTACTATGCAATCTATTTTTCTATAAATAGAAGCTCATTCATTCATTATTTCTTACGAATTCACTGAAACTCTAGAGAGAGAAACTATAGACAGAAAGAAGAAAAGTGTTCTGCTACTTCACTACTTCTATATCCAGTACTCTTCTTTCTAAGGTAGGGAATGTTATTTGATGTACTCGTAAGGGGTACTCTTTCTTTCTTATTTATGAAGAGAACTTCTGTTATTCCATTCTTTATTATTATGTTGGAATAACCTGTCTATACAAAGTACTGCATACATGGTGAAATTCTTCTAATATTCCATTCTTTATTATTACATTTGGAATATCCTCGCACATGCATGTGTTTTCTGTGGGACTGGTTCCGTTATTTATTATTCGCCGGAATATCACATGCATGCGTTTATATAGGATCACGGTTCCATTATTTATTATTCGCCGGAATATCACATGTCGTGCATTTCTGTAGGACTGGTTCCATTATTTATTATTCTGTTGGAAATAACCCGTCGGTGCAATCTATCGCACGCATGGTGAATCCTTCTGTTATTCCATTCTTCATTATTCTGTTGGAATAACCTGTCTATGTGGATTACCATATATATGGTGAATGATCCTTCGTATTCATACGAATAGTATTTTCATTAAAAAGGTGTTTCTGCCAGGTGCAGATTCGTAATTTTTCTGACCCTCAAAAATTCTGGAAAAATTTGAAATGATAGTTTAATGAGTTTTCTAAATTGTGTCCAAAAATGGTGATTTTCGGATGTATAGATTAAGAGTTATGGATTTTATGGGAAAAGACTATTTTAAAAGTAAACTCTTATAACTCCTTGTGGTTAACTCCAAAATTGGTGAAATTTTTATTGGGAGTACATGTATATAACAGGATTATACCCTGTAAATTTTGGAATTTTTGGACAAAAGTACAATTTATGATAAATGTCTAAATATTCTACGATTTTATCCATATATGAAAATAGTAAATGAATTTTAAAAATTATGAGAAAAATATATGTTCAAGATGAGACTATATTCTGCTAAATCCCAGAAAAGAAATATTTTTGGGACTGATTTGGTATTTTTCATAAAAATGAACTAGTTATGAGTAAATGAATTAAATATGTTATGTGAAGTAATAAAATTGGAAAATAGGATTTTATGGCTTGAGAATCCTATATAGGGTATATGCAGATTTTGATGAGGGATTTGATCAATGATTATGAAATCTTATGAGTATGACATTTTTGAATGATTAAATGTATTATTTGATAAAGTGTAAACAATTGAAATAAATTGTATAATCATGACCGCAATGTTACAAATGATGTGGAAAAAGTCTTCATTGGCCCGTAGTGCATTGATGGACAGTTTTTGGTATTATTATGGCTATGGATTCTCTTCGGCCAAGGGTGTAAAGATGAATTGTTTTATGACATGATCAAGATCGTTGATGAAAACACGATTATCTTTGGCCCGTAGTGCATGGATAATTCGTGGTCGTGATACTAATGAATATCCTTGGCCTGTAGTGCAGGGATGATTCGATGATGTTGATTAATTATTGAGCTGAGTCTCAGCGATGAAATATTAATTCATGGATGTGATAATAATGAATATCTTTGGCCGTAGTGCATGGATAATTCAGTGATATGGATTGATTATCGAGCTGAGTCTCAGCGATGAAATATAAATTCATGGATGTGATATTAACGAATATCCTTGGTAGTAGTGCGGGGTGATTCGATGATGTGGATTATTTATTAAGCTGAGTCTCAACGATACAATATTTATTATACACTTTTAAATGCGTAGAAGATAGTAGATATCATGTTCTAATTGACTCTTCTAAAATACAGTTGTATGTCTTTAGCATGTAGTGCAACGATGAATTGTTAATGAATAACTTTGGCCGTGGTGCAAAGATGAATTTATTAGTATGATTATGAGCAGGAATTCTGATTTGGTATAACCATGATTTTTGATGTTTCAGGTGAAGATAGTGATGAGAATTATCTTCGTCCTAGTTGCGAAGAGGAATTTAGAACCACAATTATGATTATGAGTTATTCATATGATTGTGGACAGGAACTGTTGATTTATTTTACATGGATAAAACATTATTGGTGGACTTTTAACATAGAGAAGATAATAGACCTTATGGTCTATTTGACTCTTTTAATGGATTGCTCGTTCCGCTGCAACTATGGTTGAAAAGTTTTATCATCTACCATATATTCTAAATCTCTGATTTATTATTGATGAAAGCTATTGATAATTTAATTATCTTTAGTCATGATATTCCTTACTGGGCTAGTTGTGCTCACCATTTCTGCTTCATAATTCCTTTCAGGTAATAAGAGTATTGCCGTAAGAGGTTATGGTCGAGGCACCATGAGAGTTACATACATTTGTATTAAAACTCACAGTTAACTATGGTCGTATTCTATATGACAGCTCAACAGTTGTATAAATGAAGTTGTATTTTTATTTTGTACTATGTATTTGGCGACTCAGAATGGGTGATGTATACCTAATTTTGGGGGCGTCACATTTGGTATCAGAGCTTAGGGATATGGTCGCTGGCAGAGATAAGAGTCTAGAACTAGGAGGGGAGAGATGAGGTATATACTTCGTTAGTGTGTGACTTACCTAAGCTGAAATTGTTTACTTGATAAGTTGACAAATTGTGATATGTCAATTAACCTATGTTTTGAAGATATATTCTAGAATGATATCTGAAATACAGGAGATTGAGCAATGGAAAAATCATGATACATAGGATATAATTGGGAAGGTACAATGCAAAAAGAAAACAAGGTATTCTCATCTCTTCGAATATCAGGTAAGTACGTAAATTTCGAGGGCAAAATTTCATAAGGAGGGGTGATTGTGAGACCCCAAATTTTATGAAATAAAAGTATTCAATTTTTTTTTCTATTTTGGTAAATAGCACGGTATTGATTATTGATGCTTATGTGATAAGTCACTCAGTTTTGTTTTATTGGTATTATTAATGTAATAATACAGAAAATCTTTTTATACAAAACAACATACTTTTATAAAGTTATTCTATAAATAGAATATATTATATTCTATTATGCATAGTGTTGCATAGTGCTTGCATAGTGTTTTGCATAGTAAAATCTTTTTATATAAAACATAATACTTTTATAAAGTTATCTGTTTTATTAGACAATAATTAGAATATATTATATTTTATTATGCATAGTATTTGCATAGTGTTTGCATAGTAAAATCTTTTATAAAGTTATTCATTTTATTAGATTATAAATAGAATATATTATATTTTATTTAAAAGATTTTGTTTTAAATATAGACCGTCAGAATAAAGTAAATCAATCTGGACCGTTCATGAGTTGGTTACTATGAAGTCCATTTTTCTATAAATAGAAGCTCATTCATTCATTATTTCTTACGAATTCACTGAAACTCTAGAGAGAGAAACTATAGAGAGAAAGAAGAAAAGTGTTCTGCTACTTCACTACTTCTATATCCAGTACTCTTATTTCTAAGGTAGGGAATATTATTTATTGTACTCGTAAGGGGTACTCTTTATTTCTTATTTATGAAGAGAACTTCTGTTATTCCATTCTTTATTATTATGTTGGAATAAACATACATGCAAAATCTTTGCATACATGGTGAAATTCTTCTAATATTCCATTCTTTATTATTACATTGGAATATCCATGCATGCATTTTTGTGGGACTGGTTTCGTTATTTATTATTCGCGTAGGAATATCACATGTGCAATGCGTTTTGGGACTGGTTCCATTATTTATTATTCTGCCGGAAATATCACATGCAATGCGTTCTTGGGACGTTCCATTATTTATTAATCTATTGGGAATAACTTTGTCAGTGCGATCTATCGCACACACATGGTGAATCATACATTATTCCATTCTTTATTATTCATTTGGAATAACATGTCTATGTGGATTACCACATGCATGGTGAATGATCCTTCGTATTCATACGTATAGTATTTTCATTAAAAGGTTTTTCGCCAGTAGGCGATTCATAATTTTCCGACCCTCAAAATGCGGAAAAATTTGAAATGATAATTTAATGAGTTTTCTAAAATTGTGTCCAAAAATAGCGATTTTTGGATGTATAGATTAATAGTTATGGATTTTATGGGAAAAGACTATTTTAAAAGTAAACTCTTATAACTCCTTGTGGTTAACTCCAAAATTGGTGAAATTTTTATTGGGAGTACATGTATATAATAGGAGTATACCCTGTAAATTTCGGAATTTTTGGACAAAAGTTCAATTTATGATAAATGTCTAAATATTCAGCAGTTTTATCCATATGAAAAATAGTAAATGAATTTTAAAAATTATAGAGAAAAAATATATGTTCAAGATGAGACTATATTACGCTAAATCCCGGAAGAAATATTTTGGGATTGATTTGGTATTTTCATAAAAATGAACTAGTTATGAGTAAATGAATTAAATATGTTATGTGAAGTAATAAAATTGGAAAATAGGATTTTATGGCTTGAGAATCCTATATAGGGTATATCTGATTTTGATGAGGATTTGATCATTGATTATGAAATCTTATGAGTATGGCATTTTGAATGATTAAATGCATTATTTGATAAAGTGTAAACAATTGAAATAAATTGTTTATAAGTTTAAGAATTGATTAAAATATTGTTATAATATTAATGATATTAGATTATGAGTTTATTAAGTGATTGATAACATTTGGTTATTATTGAACGATGGATAAATTGTATTATAAATGTTTAATATTTATCCTTTATCTCATTTGATTGATTCTTATACCATTGTCATCATCCTTATGCTTATATTGTGTTGAAAGTCATCTGTGGCATGTAGTGCATAGATGGACTTGGTATGATTATGACCAGGGATTATTCGGTATAATCATGGTAGTAATGTTACAAATGATGTGGAAAAAGTCTTCGTTGGCGTAGTGCATTGATGGGCGATTTTTGGTATGATTATGGCTATGGATTCTCTTCGGCCAAGGGTGCAAAGATGAATTGTTTTATGGCATGATCAAGACCGTTGATGAAAACACAATTATCTTTGGCCCGTAGTGTTTGGATAATTCGTGGTCGTGATACTAATGAATATCCTTGGCCTGTAGTGCGGGGATGATTCGATGATGTTGATTAATTATTGAGCTGAGTCTCAGCGATGAAATATTAATTCATGGATGTGATAATAATGAATATCTTTGGCCGTAGTGCATGGATAATTCAGTGATATGGATTGATTATCGAGCTGAGTCTCAGCGATGAAATATAAATTCATGGATGTGATATTAACAAATATCATTGGCCGTAGTGCAGGGGTGATTTGATGATGTGGATTATTTATTAAGCTGAGTCTCAGCGATAGAATATTTATTATACATTTTTAAATGCGTAGAAGATAGTAGATATCATGTTCTACTTGAATCTTCTAAAATACAGTTGTATGTCTTTGGCATGTAGTGCAAAGATGAATTGTTAATGAATATCTTTGGCCGTAGTGGTGCAAAGATGAATTTATTATTATGATTATGAAGCGAGGAATTACGATTTGGTATAACCATGATTTTTGATGTTTTGGTGAAGATAGGTGATGAGAATTATCTTCGTCCTAGTTGCGAAGAGGAATTTAGAACCACAATTATGATTATGAGTTATTCATATGATTGTGGGATGAGGCTGTTGATTTATTTTACATGGATAAAACATTATTGGTGGACTTTTAACATAGAAGATAATAGACCTTATGGTCTATTTGACTCTTCTAATGGATTGCTCGTTCATTGCAACTATGGTTGAAAAGTTTTATCATCTACCATATGTTCTAAATCTCTGATTTATTATTGATGAAAGCTATTGATAATTTAATTATCTTTAGTCATGATATTCCTTACTGGACTAGTTGTGCTCACCCTTTCTGCTTCACAATTCCTTTCAGGTAATAAGAGTGTTGTCGTAAGAGGTTGTGGTCGAGGCACCATGAGAGTTACATACATTTGTATTAAAACTCACAGTTAACTGTGGTCGTATTCTATACGATAGCTCAACAGTTCTATAAATGAAGTTGTATTTAAATTTTGTACCATGTATCTGGCGACTCAAAATGGGTGATGTATACCTAATTTTGGGGGCGTCACAACCTGGACTCTATAATAGCAGATTTCGGCTAGAACAAAGAAAAGAGCTGAATATTACGTTGTAATACACAAATCATACAACACAAGGAGCATAATACAAGGAAAATTCCAGGATTCAAGTGCGAGCTTTGGAGGAGTAATTTTCAGAGATTATCGTGACGGTTGAGAATCTAGGCTATGTGAAGGGGTTTTCTTTATTATTTTTCTCTTTAGTCGTTTATTTGTAATTGAAAGGATGTTTTCAGTATATTATTCAGTGTTTAATTCATTCGTTATGAACTAATTCGCTTATTAGACTTGTGATAGATCTTTGGGTGAAACAATGATTTAATAGCTTTGATTTCCAATTTAATAGTATATTTTCAGTTTATCTATGTTAATTCGAGCGTGAACTTATGAATTGCCTGATCAACAATTCCTTGTGGATTTGAATGGAATCAAGAGAGGAGATTCGAATCTAAACCTAGTTAATATAGCATGTGTTATGAATTTTGTCAATAGCAGATTTTTGATTATTGTTAAGGTAGAGATATGCTTAACATCATATGTAATCGAATAGAGAACTTAAGGTTAAACCTTCTTTAATTGCAGTTCACATAGAGATATAGTAAGTTGGTTGATTTAGGTGTTTAACGGATTTCTATCTTAATTGTGGATTGACGTTAATATGGTATTAGTGCATTGAGAGGTGGCTAGTATTACTTTCCTGTTCTTGATTAATAAATTGGGATATTAAATTGAGTTGGAATAAAGGTTTGCAAATTAGAGTGAAGCTCAAGGTGAAATCATAAGTCTAATTCTCCATTAATTGTTTGAAATTTCGGATTTTAATATTAGCGGTTGTTTTTGTGATAGTTTACTTATTTATTAATTTAGTTTTTATAGTTTTAAAACCATTGAATTGAATAGTTTAATAGAATTAGGATTAATAGAAAATTGATAATTGTGAAGTTAAAATTCTTGATAATTTGTCCTCGTGGGAACGATACTTTATTCACTACTATATTACTTGTTGACCACGTACACTTGCGTGTTTTGCGCGTATTGATTTTACCCAACAACGACTACACCAGATTTACATGGGTATTCTTCCTAACTTCAAAGGATGAAACAAGCTCCCAATTAATCAAGATGTTCAGACTGGCGATGAATGAGAAAGGAGAGAAAATCAAGGCCATAAGGAGTGATCATGGCAGAGAATTCGACTTCTCAGAAATGGACCAATTCTGCACAGACAATGTGACGGCCCCAAATCCGGGTATCTTCCAACCCAACAGATGGTGCTCTACGATACTACAATCCATACAATCATTCCATTGAGATAACAACAAAATGAGTGTAATTACTATTTTTGTATTACATTTGTAATAAATCCTTTCCCATGTTCATAGCTTAGAATACATTCGTTGTTCTTCATAAGTATATTACATACAAATATACTAGTCTATTTACAGACGATTAATTGTCCATCTTAGCCTTGCCTTTATCTCTCTTAGAACTCTCTCGGTTAGTTTTAAACTTTAGCAGCAAACATATGGTTCAAGCAAGAATGAGCATAACTAGCTCAAAGAAGTCTTAACAACGAATCATATGAATATCGATGAGTAGGTTTTATACCTATGAATCCGATATTATTAAACTTAATTATTGCTATCTTTAATTGTTTTTAGTATCTTTTATCTATTTTTGTGTTTATTTTGTGTAGGTTGGAGCCGAGGGACAAATTGGTCATTTTGTAGAAGAAAAGGTCAAAATCATTAAAATTAGAGTGAGTGGCATTTTTGTAATTACGTGGTCTGGTTGAGCGCCTAGGCGCTTGAAAAGCTTGTGTTGGCGCTAGCGCGCTTCGTATGTGCAAAAAGGAGGATTTTCTACTTTAAGTGGGTGGTTGAAGCCAAAAAGGAATCTGAATGAGAGGGGAGACTAATACAAATAGGAGGAGACTTTAGAAAAGACGGATCACTCAATTTTTCAAGGGTTTCACAGAGAGAACTACGAAGAAAAAACACGAAGGAAAATTGCAAGGGCTGAAGATCAAAGAGAGAGTATTGGAGAAAATTCAGAGTTTCTTCTTCTTCTCTTCTAGTTTTATCTTTTGTAATTATCTGGGATGTTTGGATTATTAATTTGGATGATGTTTTTCTTTATTATTATTATGAACTAAATTTTCATTAAGATTGCAACGGAACTTGGTATGTAGTTTAAATTGAACCTTCCCATTGAATGAAGTTGGTTTTTATTGAATTATTTATTATATCTTTTGCTTATTGATTAATTGTTTGGCCAACAATTATTGTGATAATCTATATAAAATTGGAAGATGGAGTATAGATTAAGATCCGGATATGATAACATCTGTTCATATAATCGAATAGGGTTAATATGATTAGCATGTAGGATAGGAATATACCTATGCCTGTTTTTGTATCCTTTGAAAGAATTTATCGTAAACCCTAATTAACTTGATTCACATAGGAATATAGTGAATTAATTGAGAAGGTGTTCCTTGTAATTTTTGTGTCTTAAGGATCGGAGTTAGGAGGATTTGTTCACGTGTTTTGGAAAAAGTGTGTGAATTTTATAAATCATTCTTGGATAATGATTCATATTAATTAATTGCTTTAAATGGGAAGTGAAATGATTTAAATGAAATACCAAGGAAGTTGTAATCTTAACCTATTAAATCTGTAGTTATTCTTGTGAAATTTTGATTCTTAATCATTAGTTTTGTTAAGTTTAAATTTCAAATCAAAAACAAAATTTTCGTAGTTTAAAATAGGATTAATTGCATTAGAATTAGTAATTGATAAATATTAGTCTATTTCCTCGTGGGAACGATATCCTTCTTCTTTGAATATTATAATTGATCGCGTATACTTGCGTGGTAAAGTGCTATTAAAAATTAGGCAACAAGTTTTTTGAAGCGCCATTTCCGGGAAATTAGTTTATTATTTTGTCATTATTGATTTTTATAGCGTTAATCTTAATTTAAACTTTTCTTTTTTTCCATTCTATTCGTGTGTTCTTGACTAGTGTATGCAAACGCGATCGAAGAAGCTAGATTTATTGCCTTACGAGGACGACATCGACAAAAGGTTTATTGATTTGCGTAAGTGGGTTAAAGAAACCAAAGAGGCACTTGATAAGAAAGATACTATGGTGAAGAAGAGCAAAAAGCATCTGCGGGATTATGCTACTATGGCGGAGTTATCAAATTCATCGAGTATTACGAGGCACCGCCATTCTTCGCTACAAGTTTTGAGATAAAACCGGGGACAATACAGATGATTCAAAATTCATGTCGGTTTGAGGGTTACCAAATGATGATCCGAACGATCACATAGTCGACTTTATAGAAATGCGATACTTTCAAGTATAATAATGTGTCGAGGATGCAATAAGGCTAAGGTTTGTTTCCATTTACTCTCGAGAGATAAGGCTAAGAGTTGGCTCCATTCACTACCACCGGGCTCGATTACTACATGGAACGACCTAGCCCAAAAAATTTCTTGCAAAGTTTTTCCCTACCAAAGAAAATGAAGCAAAGTTAAGGGAACGATATCTTCTCTTTCGTCAAAGACGATTCGTAATCACTATATGAAGCATGGGAGAGATTTAAAGACTCATTGAGAAAATGTCCACACCATGGGATTCCTAAATGGCTTGTGTGCAAACTTTTATAACGGTTTATTCAAAGACAAGAAGATCAAGTATAGATCTTTGCGGCCGGGAGGAGCTATTATGGCCAAGAATTGTGATGAGGGGTATCAATTGCTTGAAACCATGGCGACTAATAATTATCGGGCCAACAAAGAAGAACGACTCGACCCGAAGACGGTGAGGGGTTTATGAAGTGGATGCGATGACAGCATTATCACTCAAGTGACAGCTCAGATTTCTGCTCTTACAAAGAAGATAGATGCACTTGGGGTACAACCAGTTCTGAAAATGGAAACTATTTGTGAAATATGTGCGGGTAGCCACTCAAGTGATCGATGTGCAATAAATCTCGAGTCGATCCGGTTTGTTTCCGATTATAATAAAAAGAAGAGGCAATTATCCAAACAAATACAATCCGAGAGGAGAAACAACTCAAATTTTCTTTGAGTAATAATCAGTCACATGCTCAAGCCCAAGCTCCAAGGCAATCATATCCACCTGGATTTCAGCCACATCAACAATCTCAACAACACCCACAACCTCATCAACCTGATAAGCTATCACAAATGGAAGAATTGTTGGCAAGATTGGCAACTCAGTTTGAAGCCACAACGAAAAACCAATCAGCTGCAATAAAGAATCTTGAGAACCAAATTGGGCAGATAGCTAGTGCTTTGAATACTAGAATTCCAGGTTCTTTACCTAGTGATACGGAGAAAAATCCAAGGAATGATGGAAATGAACATTGTAAGGCAGTTACACTCAGAAGTGGGAAGGAGTTGACTACAGATTTAGACGGACAAAAGAAAATAATTTCTGCCGAGGATGGTGAAAAAGAGAGTGGAAATTCAGAAAGTAAATCTGGGGAAAATGTTGTGAAAAAACAACAAGAAGATAAGCAAACAACAGTCGTACCACCCGTGCCGTTTCCTCAAAGATTTCAAAAGCAGAAATTAGATAGACAATTTTCAAAATTTTTAGAAGTGTTCAAAAAGTTGCAAATCAACATTCCATTCCATTCGCAGATGCTTTAGAACAAATGCCTAGCTATGCAAAATTCATGAAAGATATTTTAGCAAGAAAGAGGAAGCTAGGGATTTTGAAAGCAGAAGCGTTGATGAGAAGAATGTAGCGTAATTCTCGCAAAGAAAGTTACCACCAAGTTGAAGGATCCGGGTAGCTTCACCATACCGCAGTAACGATTGGACCCAGTTCTTTAATGAGATGTTTGTGTGATTTGGTGTGTAGTATTAACTTGATGCCGCTTTCGATCTACACGCCAGATTAGGATTACCAAACACCAAAGCCAACAAATATCTCTTTACAAAACTTCGCAGATAGATCAGTGCATACCCTAGGGGCATCGTGGAAGACATATTAGTGAAGGTGGACAAATTCATATTTCCAGCCGACTTCATTGTGTTGGACTATGAAGAGGATAAAGACATACCCATTATCCTTGGAAGACCATTTTTAGCCACTGGAAGGACATTAATTGATGTACAAAAGGGAGAATTAACGATGAGAGTCCAAGATGAAGAAGTAACGTTTAATGTTTTCAAGGCTATGAAATTCCCGAAGGGAGAGGAAGAGTGCTTTAGAGTTGATCTGATTGAAGAAGCAACTACAGAGGTATTTAGTGAATTTGTGAATGAAGACCCTCTTGAAAGTGCATTGGTTAGTGAAAATTTATTTGATGACTCAACTGTGCTAGAATGGGTTCAAATGTTAGATTCAAAGACCAAGTTCACGAAGTTTGCAAAAATTTGAACCTATGGATTTTGGGGAAAGCCGGATGAAAAGGTAAAATCATCTTTAGAAGAACCGCCCACCTTGGAACTTAAGCCATTGCCTAACCATCTACTACGGTATGCCTACCTTGGTTCTTCTTCTACCTTTCCAGTTATTATTTCGCATCACTTGATAAGGTTCAAGAAGAAAAGCTACTAAGGGTACTTGGCGATTCAAGGCGCTCTTGGGTGGACTCTTGCGGATATCAAGGGAATAAGCCCATCAATTTGCATGCATAAGATTCTATTGGAAGATGAAGCGAAACCGATTATTGAACAACAACGAAGACTCAATCCCATCATGAAGGAGGTTGTAAAAAAGGAAATCATTAAATGGTTGGATGCGGGAATTATCTACCCTATCTCAGATAGCTCATGGGTAAGTCCAGTTCATTGTGTGCCAAAGAAAGGGGGAATGACAGTAGTTGCAAATGAGCGTAATGAATTGATCCCGACTCGAACAGTTACGGGTTGGCGGGTGTGTATGGATTATAGAAAGTTGAACAATGCCACTCGTAAGGACCATTTTCCTCTACCATTCATAGATCAGATGTTGGACAGGCTTGCAGGGCATGAGTATTATTGTCTTTTGGATGGATACTCAGGTTATAACCAGATTGCCATTGCACCTGAGGATCAGGAGAAGACGACATTCACATGCCCATATGGTACCTTTGCTTTTCGCAGAATGTCTTTTGGATTATGTAATGCGCCGGCGACATTTCAACGGTGTATGATGGCTATTTTCTCCGATATGGTCGAACAAAATCTTGAGGTATTTATGGATGATTTTTCAGTTTTTGGGGATTCATTTGATTATTGTTTGGAAAATCTCACTCTCGTGCTCAAACGGTGTATGGAAACGAATTTGGTTTTAAACTGGGAGAAATGTCATTTTATGGTGCAAGAGGGAATAATCTTGGGTCATCGAGTGTCATCAAAAGGAATTGAAGTTGATAGAGCTAAGATCAAAACCATCGAGAGCCTGCCACCACCTATTTCAGTAAAGGGTATTCGAAGTTTTTTGGGACACGCTTTGGTTTTATAGAGCGATTTATAAAAAGACTTCTCCAAAATCACGAAACCACTTTGCAATCTTTTGGAGAAGGATGTCCCATTCAACTTTGATCAAGCATGCCTAGAAGCTTTTGATGTGTTGAAGAAAAAACTTATTACCTTTTTGTAATCATAGCGCCAGATTGGAGTATCACATTGAATTAATGTGTGATGCTAGCGACTTTGCGATTAAGCGCAGATTCGCCAATCTGAAAGGATAAAATTTTTCATGCTATATACTATGCTAGTAAGACATTAACGGATGCCCAACCTGAATTATACCACTCACGAGAAGGAGCTATTAGCGATTGTTTATGCATTTGATAAATTTCGATCATATTTGATTGGGACAAAAGTGATCGTGTTTACAGATCATTCGGCAATTAAGTACTTAATAGCAAAGAAGGATCTGGCGAGATTAATTAGATGGGTATTATTGCTACAAGAGTTTGACTTGGAGATCCGGGATAGAAAAGGAAGAATAATCAGTTCTTGATCATTTATCACGATTAGAGAATGCAGAACTAAAAAAGATGACACTAGCGGTGATCAATGAATTTTTCCCGGATGAACAACTGTTTGCGGTAAGGATGGATACTCCATGGTATGCAGATTACGTAAATTTCATTGTGAGTAAGGTGTTTCCACCAGATTTAACAAGTCAACAGAAGAAGAAATTTCTCCATGATGTGAAAGCAAGATTTATGGGATGAACCGTTTTATTTAAACAATGTGGAGATCAAGTCATAAGAAGGTGTGTTAGGAAGTTGAAATGGAAAATATTCTCTACCAATGTCATGCATCTAACTACGGTGGACATTTTGCGGGAGAAAGAACGGCTGACTAAGGTGCTTCAATGTGGGTTCTTCCGCCAACACTCTTTAAGGATGCCGTGTGTTTTCATTGAAATGTGACAGATGCCAAAGAGTGGGTAATATATCAAAGCGACAAGAGATGCCACTAAACATGATCTTAGAAGTTGAATTGTTTGATGTTTGGGGCATCGACTTCATGGGACCATTTCCATCATCTTTTAGCAACTCCTATATACTTCTAGCGGTGGACTACGTTTCGAAGTGGGTAGAAGCTATAGCATCGCCCACCAATGATGCTAAAGTTGTGGTTACGTTCATTCGGAAGACTATTTTCTCTAGATTCGGCACTCCTCGTGCAATCATTAGTGATGAAGGCACGCACTTCTGTAATAAGCAGTTCTCAGCTATTCTCGCTAAGCACGAGTCACTCATAAGATAGCTCTCGCTTACCATCCACAAACAAATGGTCAAGCCGAGGTATCTAATCGAGAAGTGAAGCGAATCCTCGAGAAGATAGTGAACCCTAGTCGAAAAGACTGGGCTAGTAAGTTGGATGATGCTTTATGGGCATATCGCATACCTTACAAAACCCCGATAAGGATGTCTCCGTCTGAGTTAGTATATGGGAAGGCATGCCATCTTCCGGTTGAACTAGAACACGGTGCTTATTGGGCAATTCGGAAGTTAAACTTTGATATGCATCTTTGCGGGAGAGAAGCGCCTCTTACAATTGAACCAAATGGATGAATTCAGGACTCAATCATACGAGAAGCGAAGTTATATAAAGAAAAGGTTAAGAGGTGGCATGATGAGAAAATTGCGGAAAGAAAGTTTGAGCGGAGGAAAAACGAGTGCTATTATACAATTCAAGGCTTAAATTGTTTCCGGAAAGTTGAAATCCCGTTGGTCGGGGCCATTTATCATTACAAAAGTTTATCCTCACGAATTTGTGGAGGTGGAAGACCCGGATGCTAAGCGTAATTTCAAAGTCAACGGTCGAGAGATTGAAACACTACTATGGGGTTGTGTTGATCGTGAAAGGACATCGATCAACCTTCTTGATTAGAAAGAGAAGAAAGTCAGTGAAGACTATAAACAAGTGTTAAGCGGGAGGCAACCGAGAATTTTTATTGTTATTTTCTATTTTTACTTTTATTACATTTAATTTGCTTTCTTTGTTAGTTTATTTAGTGGTTAAACTTTTATAATTTAGGTTTTGTTACACCCTTATGTTCTCTAACATGATATTTAATTGATTTTGAGGTAGAAACATGAATTCTTATTTGGCTGGGTTTGACTAATGGCCACTCACGACTACCCCAGTCGGGGTCTCGCTCCCCGATGGTGAGGGCCATGACTTCATGGGTGGTGGCCGAAGGGCACAAGGCGCGCACTGAATAAATAACTTATGAGCTCAATAGAAGAATATCCATTTGTCAAATTCTCATATTTCTAATAATTTCTCTCATTTTAGTGTTATTGAATTGCTAAAGGGTGTAGGTTGGGAGCACAAAGAAGCAAACAAGAAACCAAAGGCCCAAGACATGCCCAAGCGCCTAAAGCGCCAAGCGAGAAGCACAAGCCAAGCGCCTGGCGCCCACTTGCAGAGATAAACGAGCACCAGCGCTGGCGCCCATACCTAGGCCAAACCAAGCGCTGGCGGTCCAAGTCGATAGCCATATGCTACCTAGCGCTAAGCGGTCCGGTCAATGAAAGCATTCTCAGCGCCTAGGCGCTCATGCTGCATCTTTAAAAAAAAATAAGCCCTAATCGGGCAAAACAAATCCAAACCCAAATCAAACACTCTCTTGCTCTCCCACTCCAATTCAAACTCACTCAAATCACAACCCTCCTCTAATTTAGCCACTAGAATCAACGTTTTCTTGTATAAGCCTAATCAAACACTCAATCTCCTACCCAAACCAAGGCATTTAATCTCCATATGGTCATCCTTCATCACTAATTCGGGCACCAACTCACATTCAAGCCACATCTATCTGAAGTAAGTGCTCAACCCTCAAAATAAATTGCTCCTACAACTTTGATTGGAACATCATATCTGGCTATAACCAAGTAAGTGCACAAGATTTTATTGCAAATTATTTGGTTTTGCTTGGATAGTAGCTAAGGTAGTAAGTTGAAGTTGGTTATTTCATTGTGTTGGCTCAAGTGGATTTGGGTACTTCTCATTGTTGCTTGTATTTCATTGGACGACTAGTGTGCTTAGTTATTAACAAATTTGGTGAAAATTAAGTTTGGGGGTAATACTACCAATAGTGTTCAAAATTTATGCGCTTTCAAGTGTTCGATATATTGTCACAAAGAGGATTGGCCCATACTAAGCCTCTAAACATCGTCTATTGGGCAAGCAATTCACACACAAGACTCATGGCTACTAAAAGGCAAAGAGGCGAGACTTGAGCACTTCGACTAAGTATGACAAAAGAGATTTGTAAGTCTTAGTGCATCCAGAAAGATATTACAATGTGCTTTCTAGTAAAGCGCTTATTCTGGCGTGGATTATTGCCGAGGCGAAGATGGGGAGTTACTACAAATGATTGGAAGCGAGAAGATGGGGTAACAGCATCCCAACCGGATTCATCGGTCATTAAAATTGTTAAGGAATTCTATGCCAATGCAAAAGATGTTGTTGGTAACATAATTTGGGTTCGCGGAAAATCGGTGGAGGTCGGTTTAGGACAATAAATGCTTATTACGGATTGAACATAATACCCAATAATGGTTACGTGCAATATTTAGAGCACGAGCTGAACTACGTTGAGATCATTCAAGCTTTGTGTGTACACGGAACAACATGGAAATTAATGATCAACAAGAAGTGTTTTGTTCCTCGCATCCGCACTAAGCGATTATGGGAAAGCATGGCATGCCTTTATTTGTGCCAAGTTGATGCAGTGTAGGCATATGAGTGATGTTATAAATCAATGGCAGGCGGCGTTGCTTTTACAGATTGCACAAGGAAAAACGATAGATGTGGGTCATGTTATACATGATTCAATTGACAAAGCAATTCGAGGAGGGACCTCAGGTGGATTACCTCACCCATCTTTGATCACTAGACTATGTCAACAAAATTTGGAGTCAAATGGGATCTTAGAAGAAGCTAGACAACCTCCCTTAGCTGCGATTGACCACTCGCTTATTAAGAAGTACAAGGTATGGGGTGGTGGTATACCACACCCGAGAGGGTTAGGGTTTATTATCGTGCCTCCCGAGTCTGCAGCCGAGCCTATTCAACAATTACACGATAATCCTCCTGCATTTGGAAGTTACAGGCCACCACCAAATTTTTTGAAGATATTCACGAGAATTAAGAAATCAAACTAGAAGGATTGACACGGTGGCTACTAGAGTTCAACAGGGTTTTGACCGGGTTGAAAGAAATCAGGATAGCCTAGCTCAAATGACAAATGAGATGTATCGAATTGTAGTGCGGCATTCTAGAGATGTTTGAACCGCGTGAATCCATTCTTGCTCCCTACCAATTTCCCCCATTGTCTGCGTACCCTCCGGCTGATCTACCCCCTGAAGATGAGGTTGATGAAGAAGAAGACGAGGATACTGACGAGGAATAAGGCGTCTATCTTTCAGGGAAGTCCTCAGTGCCTAATTTCTTATGTTTTGTTTGTTATATACAATGAGGACATTGCATAGGTGAAGTTTGGGGGTGCATTCATGTAGTATTCATTTAGTAGTTTTTGCATTCATGTAGTATTCATTTCGTAGTTTTTCATGTAATTTTCATTCTACTTTCTTAAAAAAAAAAAAAAAATTAAAAAAAAAAATTAATTAAAAAAAAAAAAAAAATTCAAATATTTGCATGTTTTCAGCTGTTAGATAGTTTAAGTTTATTTGGCCAGTGATGAGATTGGAATTGAGTAGACAAGTATATAATCTTGTTCGTTAAGGCGTGATGTGATTTCTTGTCATGATTTGAATCTTTACTGTTTGAAACCCGATATAATAAGGATATACAGTAAAAACAACTATGTTGGTGATTGATCGAGTCTAAATTGACACATAGTGGACTTCTTGAGGACAATACTAGTTTGAATGAATGAAAGACATGAATAAGTAGGAGATGGTGAATTGAGACAAAACTTAAGTTTGGGGAAAAATTTGGGATATATAAGCTTCAAAAAAAAGAAAAAAAAAATTAAGTGGCTAGTTTTGTTTACGGGTCTTTGTTACTTGAAAATACTTAGAAGGAGTGTCTTAACACCTAGCGCCTAAGGTCTTATATGGTGCAGGGAGTCGTTGGTTGAAAGCTTCGCTAAGGGGTAAGATTATTAGCCTAATGGAATGAGACATTGCACGTCATGGTTAAAAAAAAAAAAAAAAAAAAAAAAAAAACAATAAAAGCGGAAAAGAGCAAAAAGCCCCGTAATGATAAGTAAAGCATAAGTATCCGGATTGGACTCTTGAATTTGGTGGATGTTTGACTTTAGTTGGATCTAGCTTGTTCACGTGAATTTTGTGAGTTGACACTATATATAGCGCCTTTAAAGAGATCTATTATGTTTTGTATTTAGCATTATATTAGTTAGCATTGTTGTTCAAAGACACACACACTATATCGATAATAATGAGGTAAGATTTGATGATTGACTAGGAAATTATTATTCGTCTTGATATGATGTACTAAGCATGTTTAATCTGATTTCGACGAGGCTTGATGAATAGATTTTGTTTCTGTTTATTTCTTTGAAATTTTAGGCACGTGAATATTTGTATTGCATATTTAGTTATTGCATTGTATTTTATTGCTTGAGGACAAGCAATTGGTTAAGTTTGGGGGTATTTGATGAGTAGGTTTTATACCTATGAATCCGATATTATTAAACTTAATTATTGCTATCTTTAATTGTTTTTTAGTATCTTTTTATCTATTTTTGTGTTTATTTTGTGTAGGTTGGAGCTGGAGGGACAAATTGGTCATTTTGTAGAAGAAAAAGGTCAAAAATCATTAAAATTAGAGAGTGAGTGGCATTTTGTAATTACGTGGTCTGGTTGCGCGCCAGCGCTGAAATGGCTTGTGTTGGCGCTAGGCGCCATTTCGTATGCAAAAAGGAGGATTTTCTACTTCTAAGTGGGTGGTTGAAGCCAAAAGGAATCGAATGAGAGGGAGACTAATACAAATAGGAGGAGACTTTAGAAAAGGCGGATCACTCAATTTTTCAAGGGTTTCACAGAGAGAACTACGAAGAAAAAACACGAAGGAAAAAATTAAGAAGGGTGAAGATCAAAGAGAGAGTATTGGAGAAAATTGAGAGTCTTCTTCTTCTTCTTCTAGTTTTATCTTTTGTAATTATCTCGGGATGTTTGGATTATTAATTTGGATGATGTTTTTCTTTATTATTATTATGAACTAAATTTTCATTAAGATTGCAGCGGAACTTGGTATGTAGTTTAAATTGAACCTTCCCATTGAATGAAGTTGGTTTTATTGAATTATTTATTATATCTTTTGCTTATTGATTAATTGTTTGCCAACAATTATTGTGATAATCTATATAAAATTGGAAGATGGAGTATAGATTAAGATCTGGATATGATAACATCTGTTCATATAATCTGAATAGGGTTAATATGATTAGCATGTAGGATAGGAATATACCTATGTGTCTTTTGTATCCTTTGAAAGAATTTATCGTAAACCCTAATTAACTTGATTCACATAGGAATATAGTGAATTAATTGAGAAGGTGTTCCTTGTAATTTTTGTGTCTTAAGGATCGGAGTTAGGAGGATTTGTTCACGTGTTTTGGAAAAAGTGTGAATTTTATAAATCATTCTTGGATAATGATTCATATTAATTAATTGCTTTAAATGGGAAGTGAAATGATTTAAATGAAATACCAAGGAAGTTGTAATCTTAACCTATTAAATCTGCAGTTATTCTTGTGAAATTTTGATTCTTAATCATTAGTTTTGTTAAGTTTAAATTTCAAATCAAAAACAAAATTTCGTAGTTTAAAATAGGATTAATTGCATTAGAATTAGTAATTGATAAATATTAGTCTATTTCCTCGTGGGAACGATATCCTTGCTTGCTGAATATTATAATTGATCGCGTATACTTGCGTGGTAAAGTGCTATTAAAAATTTGGCAACAATATCACATCAATAAATACATGCTTTATTTCCATATCTGAACAATTATCTACGAAGCATTATGAAACATTTGACTAATACTTCTCTTACAACAATTCCAGAGCATATATAATAGCTTAGGAATGATGAACCGATCAATAGACCAGGAACATACTCTTTTCATTTTCATACTTGAAAAGGATATCCCAAGACTCACTAAGGCCATCCACCGTCTTTACTTACGAGCACTTCTAGGTGATCACCTATTGTACTCTATGTTAATCAACACTCTTACGTTAAGCGTATTTACGTTCAACATTTGGCAACCTCTCGGCGTGCCCATCGAATAATCGATGAAAATACTTTTGTTTGTACATAGACAAACTTACCTTCTCATCCGTACCAAATACTTGGCATAGGATAGCGTTACGATTCTATATCAAGCGGACTTGTAAACAAATCAATCAACTCTCAATACTTGTCAGCCGAATAAAGCAGGGCATCGACTCTTTCCTATTTACCATTCATGCATTGTATAACATGCATCACGTAGAAACTTAGCTAATACGAAGGTTAGGCAAGCATTAAGAAAGACTTGCCTTCAATCGTCTTTGAATATACAATTCAACTATTCTCAGTCTTTACAGGATCTACATGATACATTCACATAGCACACTGTAATTAGTTATCAAACAAACTAACTTTATGGTTCTAACCAACTTCTTTCTCTTCTACATTTTATTTGAATTAACTCCGTTAATAAAGTCGATTTAACTTTCTATATTTCGTTACATTTCATTAACGTTCTTACGTCATTATTAAACCGACATTCGATCATTATTGGTGAACTAACAAAGTTGAACATTATTCCCGGTGCACGTATACCGTTCTCACGTTCTTCGTTTAATTTCTATTAAATCTTACGAGATCTTCTTACCTTAACAACTTATAAGTGATCTAAGGTAAGTTTTATCATGTACATTAAGTACCTCCCATATCTTACTTTAGGTCTACATCCAAATTGGAATAAAACCTAACTTGGTTAACATTTTTCTATTGTCGGCGCTGCGGCGCGACATCCTATGTATTCTAGTGGCGCTGCGACGCCACTCTCCAGAGGTTTTGCCTGGACTTGGCGCTGCGGAGCGAGTCCATGTACAAACTCTCATGACTGCCACATGAAGTCTCGAGATCTTTTATTTTCTCCCGGCCATAACTGGCGGCATGGTATGGCGAAAAACTCTTGGGTTTTGGTGGCTGTACCGAAACAATGCACTGATTAGCCAAAAGCGGTTTGGTTTCCTAACGAAACTCTCGGCTTACTAATTTGTTCGTTTTTCATCCGATTTGACCCATTCGAATTCCTACAAGTCATAAATTACATCCTTTACGTGTTCGTATAAGAATTTTACCTTTTCAAATCCGTTAACTCGGAATTCACCTTTAAGTTCATTTTTTAAGCGTTCATTTAGCGTTTTTGTCCGTTCAATACTCGTTTTCTTCGTTATAAGTCGGAATGCGACGATTCTTTCGCCAACGACTCTTAATTACCTTATCTCACGTGTTGACATTGGAAACCAACATTTTCAAGTAACACGACAAATTTTGACCTTTAATCCGAACTTTATACGTTTTCAACGTTTAACGTCTATTTCTGCAAAATCTGCCATAACTTCGTTACTAATGTTCTCTAAGCCAAATCACATGGAATACTCCATAGACTTCATATCTACATCCTAACCAAGCAATAGGCACATTCCTTAGCTATATCGATTCTTAAACGTTTATTCAAAACTATGTTTACGTTCAAGACTTTTTATGGTTTTAACTCACGTAACCACTTACGATTTCTATTTGGTCATGACCTATCAATGATTTGGTCATTACTAGGCATCCTTATCTCTCCTCAATAAATATGCTCCACCCATCTACGATTCTTCTATGAGAAAGAAATCGAAAAAGATGAAGATTACGGTTTATGAGAATTTACCTTTGAAGTAGTTAACGTTCTTGATAAACGTCTAATGGTTTGCTTGGAAGTAGAAGGATTATAAGTTTCTATCTCTTTTCTCTCTCTCAAATATGTTGGACAAGCTTTGTAAAAACTTCAAATGACCAACCTAGCTTTGTATATATAGAAAACCAAATGAGGGGCAAAATTGTCCATCTCCCCACCTCCTTACTTATTTACCACTTTGTCACCAAGTAAAATACTTGGTGACCAAGTGATCTTGCTTACCTTGCACAGTGGTGGCAAGCCCACCTTGCCCATGGGTCATCCCCATGGATTTCCCCATGGGTTTTACCCATTCGGTGACCCACCGATTCGATCCACGGTTCGATTTTCTCGCATTGGGCTTAACCAATCTAATATTGGGCCTTGACTGGGGCTTACCACTTAATCCCTTGGGCTTGCTCATTCAATTGATTGGGCTAAAAATAATCCAACCAAATGAATTAACATTAAGTCTTAACTTAATTCTAGAATACAACTCGTATTCCCTACATATACTTCACGTATTCTTTCCATATAATACTTGTATGATTATCGTATTGTACTCCGTATTGACTCATCATATTATACATAGATACTAAATAATATCTTAATTGTATAACACATGCCTTAACCCTAACGCAATTTCTTCCACGCGTTTCATTTCCTTCTCGGAAATCAATATACTCAACCCTTAGGTTTTAAGTCCGCAGGCGAAAACTTCGTTTGCCATAACGGAATTATTATTGGATATTCCATACTATTGTAATATTCTAACATTACACATTTCTCAGAATCTCAAATCCTAGCTCCGAACAAAATCGGATGAATAGTTTTTTTACGCAAACATTCTCGAAAAACCTTCGTTCTCATCTTGATAATTCACAACAATTAATTCTAGCACAAAGCCAGAATACTAACCACATCCACACATTCTAGGTCATAGAACGACCTTCGATTATCTTATTTACATAATAACTCAATTAAATTCATTTAATCCACATAATCAAATAAAAATTTAATTCATTGAAAAATTCAAAATTCTCGGGCGTTACAGATTATGGCATCAGTTATAACTTTTCAGCTCCACGAACTCCTCAACAAAATGGAGTAGCTGAAAGAAAGAACAGAACCTTGATAGAAATTTGGAAGAACTCTACTAGCTAGCGGCTCATCCGCTGAATATTTCAAGCGAAGTCGCCAACACCTTTGCATCTTACACCTTGAACAGATCACTGATACACTCTACGATCAAGAAGACGCCCTACGAACTGTGGAAAGGAATAAAGCCAAGTGTCAGCTACTTTTACGTTTTTGGCTGTGCATGCTACATTCTCAATAATGGAAAGCAGTTCCTGACAAAATTTCAGCCCAAGTCAGACGAATGAATCTTTCTTGGATATGCCACAGACAGTAAGTCCTACAGAGTGTTCAACAAAAAAGACACTGAGTGTTGAAGTCTCGATTCACATCATCTTTGATGAAACAGACTTAGACAACACAGTGCTTCAAGACACTACGACTGATAATGCAGACACTACGAATGAAATCGTCGAGCCCAACACTACGATCGTAGTGCCAGACAGTGAAATCGTTGAGCAACAAAATGAGATTGTAGAGAGGTCTATGCAAGACAATGAACCTCCACATCAAGAAGAAGAAATAGATCTTAAAGACTTAAGACAAGAAGGCATCAGGGACGGATGTCCCAGCCCGAGTATGCAGAGATGGGCTAGAGATCACACTCAGGATCTAATCATTGGAGATCCAAGTGCTAGAGTCAAAACAAGAGCTGTCACTCAAAATGAATGCTTTTATCTAAGCTTTCTATCTCAAATAGAACCAAAGAAGATATAGGATGCTATGGAAGACTCCAGTTGGATAGAAGCCATGTAGGAAGAACTCAACCAATTTGAACGAAGCAAAGTATGAAGATTGGTACCAAGACCAAAGAGTCATCCTGTCATTGGAACCAAGTGGGTCTTCAGAAACAAAATGGATGAAGATGGAGTTATAACCAGGAACAAGGCAAGATTAGTGGCAAAGGGCTACTCTCAAGAAGAAGGCATTGACTACGATGAGACATTTGCACCTGTTGTCAGACTAGAACCCATCAGAATCTTTCTTGCCTTTGCTGCTCACATGAAGTTCAAAGTCTTTTAGATGGATGTCAAAAGTGCATTCCTAAATGGAGAACTCCAAGAAGAAGTCTATGTAGTGCAACCTCCAGGTTTCATCAATCCATCTCTTTCCAATTATGTTTATAGATTAGACAAAGCCTTATATGGTCTTAAACAAGCACCTAGAGCATGGTATGAAACACTAACTAACTTCTTAATTGAAAATGGGTTCACTAGAGGTAGAGTAGATACCACACTGTTTCTTAGAAAGCGTAAAGACAAAGTCTTATTAGTTCAAATATATGTTGATGATATTATTTTTGGTTCTACTGACGAAAAGTTATGCAAGAGATTCTCTAAGCTAATGCAGAGCAAGTTTGAAATAAGCATGATGGGTGAGCTGAATTTCTTCCTTGGATTGCAAGTAAAGTAGACTGATGAAGGAATTTTCATAAACCAAGCCAAGTACATCAAAGACTTACTCAAGAAGTATGGTATGGAATCAGCCTCTCCCATAAAAACACCAATTGCTCCTGCAACCAAGCTTGACAAAGATGAAAAAGGTAAAAGTATTGATATATAACTCAATACAGAGGTATGATATGTTCTCTTTTATATCTAACTGCCAGTAGACCAGACATAATGTTTGCAACATGCATATGTGCTAGATTTCAGGCTAACCCTAAAGAGTCACATTTATCTCGTCAGAAAGAGGATCTTGGTATCTCAAGGGTACACCTTACTTGGGGCTTTGGTACCCCAAGGAATCCTCATTTGAACTAACAAGATACGAGATGCTTGATTTTGCAGGATGCAAAATAGATAGAAAGAGTACCGATGGCTTTTGTCAATTGCTAAGAAGCAGACTTGTGTCTGGTTTAGCAAAAAGCAAAACTCAAAGGTGTCTACTTCAACCGCAGGTTTGAATACATTGTTCTTTGGCATTTCTTGCGTGCTCGAGATCCTATGGATGAAAAATCGCCTAGTTGAATATGGGTTTGATTTCAAATCTATTCCCATTCACTGTGATAACACAAGTGCCATAGCAATAACTCATAATCCTGTTATACATTCTAGAACTAAGCATATTGAGATAAGGTATCACTTCATTAGGGATCATGTGCAAAATGGAACTATATCTTTACAATATATCCCTACTGAAAATCAACTTGCTGATGTTTTCACAAAACCTCTAGATGAATCCAGATTTAATAAGTTAATAAGTGAGCTAGGCATGCTAAATCTACAACCATAAAATATATGCTCTAGATTGTGCTAACCATAACAGATACAAAGGCTAAACCCAAAATCGTAGACATGATCAAGGGAAGTCCACGATCGTAGAGTTGAAGAGACAAAACCACCTCAACGATCGTAGCAAAGACTCAACCATCGTAGTGCAGACTCAACGATGACAAAAGCATCATCAACAAATCAAGAGTGCATCCTGTGATGATAAGCTTCAAAACACAACAATCACTCTGATAAGCACCTCAGGAACAAACCTAACCCTTGACTCACTCTAAGAGGTTGGCCCTTCCTGAGTTACCTTAAAAGAATGCTATGTCAAAAACTCATCACAAGGATCCGGTCAGACTCGACGATCGTAGATCAGACACGACAGTTTCTGAACAGACTCGACGATCGTAGATCAGACACGACGGTTGCTGAACAGACTCGACGATCGTAGATCAGACTCAACAAATGCTGGACAGACTCGACGATTGTAGATCAGACTCGACAAATGCAAAGCACTCAACGATCACAAAACTACCTCAATGATCGTAGTCCTCCCTAAGGACACCTCAGCTCTGCAGGAGCCAAGGGCAAATCAGTACAATCCTTATCAGTCAAAGTCGTAGAGCCAAGCAAAAGTCGACACCTGTCCCACTAAGCAAAAAGGAGAGAGGGAAGTTACATGTACTATTTGAAATCATATTTTTGAAATCAGAAGTTCAAAAGATCATCTCTTTCATCCTCTCTCAAAGCAGAAACCCTAAATCAAAAAAAAGTTCAGTCAAATCTCACTTCCAGCTAGAAAATCAATGGCGTCTTCCAGTGTTATCTCAGGCTACAGACTTTGTTTTGATGAGTTCAAAACTACTCAACCCAAGTTCCACAAGACTCTGGCCTTTCTGAACAGACACATTGATCTATCCCATGTTAGTGAAAGAGTTATACCAGAATGGTGTGTTTGAAAACAACACCATCACTACAAGAGTAAGGAATGTGGAAATCAGACTGAAGGCCGAAGACATCAACCTTGCCCTAGGTCTCAAAAATGAAGGGCATCCATTCTTAGATAGCGTATACTTCCAAGAGGGACTTAGAAGAATGCATCACAAGAAATTCCCCTCTGTGAAAGGGTACAAGAAGAAGGAGTTCCCACAGAGGTATGAATTTCTTGCCGATATAGTTGGGAAATGTATATGCTGCAAGAGCTCAGGTCATGACTCTGTGAATGAAGTTCAACTTAAGCTCATGACTGCCATGAGTTATGGAATACAACTCAACTATGGAGCCCTATTGCTCGATTGGATTGGTAAGTGGCTCGTCAACTCAAAGAAGTAAAAAAGCCCTCAGAAGATGCTATATGGGAGATTCATAAGTATCATTCTTCAGTCAGCCCTAGGTGACAAAATTGGGGATGAAGAAGGAGAAGCTATCAACCCAAATAGACGAATGACCTAGAAATTGTTTGAAAATTGGAAGAGGAACCCAACTGAGTATGTTCGGATGATGACCAAGTCCAGTGGAAGAACTGGGGATCTGAAGGAATCAGGCCTTCCAGGAAACATGTATGTGGTTAGGGAAATCGAAGAAGAAGAAACCAACAGAGGAAAACCCTCTGTCCTTACCAGAAAAAGCAAGGGCAAGAGGAAGCTAAAGGCTAGACTGGTAGAAGAGCCTCAAGGATCTACCACTGATATACCTATAGAGTCCTCTGATATAGAGACTCTAAGGATGCTAAGAAGGAAACAACAGCAAGATGAAGCAGATGAGGATCAAGCTACCATATCCCAGATCCTGAAGAAGAACAAAGTTGGTTATAAGACCAAAATGCCATCAGTCTCTTCAATTATAGAGTCTCTACTGTTCGTAGAGACCAGACCAAGCATGGCAGGCAAGGAAGTAGCTGCTTCAAGCATAGTGGCTGTTGAACAGGACAACACTGAGGTTCAAGAAAGTCCTGAAGCTATGGCTAAGCCTAGAAAATCAAGGAGAAAGCTGGTCAAGAAATACATTCTTGAGAATAAAAAAGTGCTCAAGAAGGAAGACAAGAGCATGGTTGCCAAAGAGGACAGTGCTCCAGCTGAGGGGGAGATCCCTGAGATTCTCATGATAGAGAATACACTACATGAGGGGAAGATGCCTGAAGCTTAAGAAGATGCTCCAATTGAAGGGGAGTTTATGAGCTTACAAGAAGATGATCAAGTTGAAGGGGAGCCTCAAGATATCTCCATGGCAGAAGAAGAGGTCCCTGCCAGAAATGAAGAGGAACCAGTAAAAGATCATCAAGAGCCCATTGAGATAATGGAGTCCTCCAACGAAGACAAAGAAGAGGAAGAAGATGATGATGACATTCAGATCACTAGTGTGGGCAGAGATGGGTATAGAAGCTATCTCTACAATCAGATGTTCTCATACCTACCCATGATGCCATATCATCAAGCCCAAATCCTAAACTCTTGGGATCACATGTTCTGGAGCTTCAAAGAGTATCCAGCCATCTCAAGATTGGCTCATGGATTTCCAGGGAGATTCAACTTTGCCAAGAAATTGCTTACCAACAACTCTTCCTCAAAGGATAAACTTGAGGTAATCGCTGTCATCCCAAACCTCTTGAGTTAATCACTTACCATCATCCTCATTTAGCTATTTTTATGAATTCCCACGATAGTTGGAAGTGATACTTCATCCACTAAACAAATTTCCAGTTGCAGAATCCCAAAATTCTTTAACTGAGGAACCAAATGCAGTCAACTTCATATTGCTCCCACAAATCACTATCTCTACGATTCCTGACTCTAGCCCCATCGTAGAGTCCCACATAGAAATTATAGAGCCATATATTCCAAACATAGAAACTCAGGTCCCTCCATCAGACATACCATCCTCCTCCTCCAATGACTATTTTAGTCTTGATCTTGCTCTCTACTCCCTGCAAGATCAGTCCCAAAAAAGATATCATCCATTCAACAATCCTCAAACCAATGATACTCTTCCAAATCTGCCCACAAAAGATGACTTGAATGAAGTGTCCAAGAACATGGTCAAGAACATTGAAGAAAGCCTGGACACTCACTCAGACCTCATTCATCTCTGATTGAATCAAATGATCACTGGTGCAAATAATATCCCTGGCACTCTAAATGCTGAGCTTACAAAGAAGCTGAGGGAAATTATCCAAGAAATTCTTCAAAGCACGAAGGACAAAGATGAGATTCACTTCCAGATAGACACCAAGCAAAGAGAGGTTGTTCTTGAAATGTAGAGAAATGAAGAAGTCCAAAATAAACTCATGCTGGAGAACATCATAAACCTAAAAGCTTCAGTCAAAGAATTCCAGAAAGCTTATGTGAATCAGGAACAACAGACTGACATTGTTCTCACTGCCCTCCGAAATAAAGAAGCTAGATCTGAAATCTAGATCAAGGAAAGTCGAGAGGACATTGCTCAAACACAAAGCCAACTAAACGAGCTTGTACAAGGAGTAAATCAACTTTCTGTAGACATTCGAACCCTTGATGCTGACATAAAGGGGGAGAATAAAAGGAAAGGAGTTCAAGGAGCACAGGGAGATCAGGGCAGAGGTAGAGGAGGTCAAGGAAACCAAGAAAGGGGAATAAGACAATTTTCATGAAGCCCTCCTACAAGATAATTCCACCAACAGACTCAACGATCAAGCAATCAGACTCAACGATCTGATCAGCAGGAAGTCTTGATGGCTCAACCTTTAAGAAATCAAGGGCCAACTACCAGCTCACCAAATGTGACCACCACAGGCCTAAGAATGCCAATTGGAGATCCAGCATTCATGAATAGGCATGATCACAACCCGATAGTAAGTCCAAGTGAAATTTGGAAGAGTTAGCGAAGGGATGAAGCTAGCAGGAAAAGAAGGGCTGAGGAGTATGCCAATCCTCTAAGGAAAAGGTCAAAGAAATAGAGATAAGTTGAAACTTTAAATTC
Source organism: Panax quinquefolius (assembly GCA_020205615.1). NCBI lineage: Eukaryota > Viridiplantae > Streptophyta > Magnoliopsida > Apiales > Araliaceae > Panax > Panax quinquefolius. Next base: position 35,165,195 of record CM035167.1, read on the forward strand.
TTATTGATGTAAAGCTAAACTGCAATATTTCTTGAACATCAATAAATTTATACTTATTCTTTAGAAATTTTCACAAGCCAACGAAATACTAAGTCATGTTTAAATTTCTCGCAAAAATGCATCTAGACACTAATAATCATGACAACAAATCTCCTTGGTTATGTCAACATCAAATAGGGGGAGATTGTTAGGAGAATGCATATTATGATTTGATGTTTTAATGTATATGCTCATGATTATTTGTAAAGTCTTTCAAGTAATATATGTACAAGGACTTAGTGATAAATCAAATTTGTTAGGTTGATCTAAGGTCTAAACGTGTATCTTTCTGTAATAGAATGTATAGATAGAAAGATCAAAGCTGTTAGGTTGATCTTGAGATGTAATAGATAGGCTTCAAAGAAATCAGAGTGTATAAAACTGATTAACATTGCAGAAGTCAAGGCAGAAACGTAGAGCTTCAAAGATCGTAGTGTGTGCCTCGCGCTTGAAACCTCTTCGAAATCGTAGAGTGGTCCCAACGTTTGCCGAGCCAACTCAACGATCGTAGTGTACTGAAGGAAACGTGGAGTTTACAAGTCAACGATCGTAGAGTGCTCTCAAAAATGTAGAGTTTACGAATCAAGCAAGCAAAGATCGTAGTGTGCAAAGACTTAAGATAAATCGTACTACTCTCGGCTGACAACATCAGACCAGGCACCAAGGCGACAAGTCACCAAGATCTGAGTCGTAGAGTACCATGATCTGAATCGTAGAGTATCATCTGTCTTGTGTAAAAAAATGTCGAGCCTCAAGATTTGTGTGGAGATAGGCTCCAACATAAGAGGAATGGATTCTAAACGCTGCAGTACTCACCAGTCCCAAAGTAATAAGAAATATCCTTAGTATGCAACAAAGAAGCGTATTGAAGAAGCTAAGGAAAGTACCATTGGTAAGGGGGAAACACCTTTTCAGGTGTTAGGTAAGAAAGCAGTTTGCGATGTCAGTGGGCCAGAATGCGGTTTAGAAGATGTGCAGAAATGTCTCCATCAAAGATTAAAAAAGTCAAACGCATTTAATGCCTCAACGAATGGATCCAACGGATAGTTTTCAAGATCACATATATGCAAATCAAGCAGATGAGAGAGATGGAAATAAGCATTGAACAAACAACGTGAACAACTCTCAAAGCTAAACTCTACGATCTGAGAATTAGCAAAGCTTGCTCAGCTACTCAGTTCTTTCAAACAAGTGCTTAAATAGCAACTGAGTAGCAACCATCAAGAACTCAACATCTATCAATCAACTGAAGAAGAGTACCAAGTCTGCTGGACTTAAAGAGTTCTAAGTGAACTGTAAGAGAACCAAGTCTGCTGGACTTAAAGAGTTCAAGAGTGAACTAAGAAGTTCCTAGACTGCTGGTCTAGAAGGAATCTGTGTGATTCAGAAGTTGTAAAAGACATCCTAAGTGGATTTCCTACTCATTGAGTAGAAGAGTGGACTAGGAGCTTTAAGTGCTCTGAACCACTTAAAACGACTGTGTCTTTTACGTTCATACTATAACTGCTATATCTGCCATAACTGCTATAACTGCCTCACTCTCATAACTCCACTACTTTGCAAAAGAGATTAAAATAAACATAAATTATGCTAAGTTTTAATCATCATTAACTAACAAGTTTAAAACGAAAAGATTTTTTAAATATCTATTCAACCCCCCCTTCTAGATAACTATTGTGCCTACTAGGAACTAACATATATGATTTGATTATGATATTTATGAATGAATATTCAAGTATGCTTGTATTAAAAAAAGATGTAAGGTCCTTTGATAGATAATAGGAACATATGTACAAGGACTTAGAATGAATTGATCAAATGTGTTAGGTTGATCCTACATAAGCAAAACAACTTTGCAAAGTCCTTAAAAAGAAATGATGTACAAGAACTTTAAATATAGAAAGATCAAGCTTGTTAGGTTGATCTTATAATGTAATAGATAGGCTAGTCTGATCGACGAGCACTGTACCAGTAATCGTAGTCTGCTAGGAGAGTCAAGGAAAACTCGAGAGCTATCAAGGCAGAATCGTAGTCTACAAGATAGTAGATCTTAGAGTTTGTAGACTTCCAGGAGAGACGAGGAAGGATCGTAGTATGTCGAGGAGAACTTCCTCAGAGCCGTAGTCTGCTGAGGAAGTCATGTTTAGAATCGTAGAGACAGCTTATCTAAGAGCCGACCGGGCATCTGCCAAAGCCAAGTCAAGAATCGTAGACCACACTCGGTGTCGTAGAGTATACTGATCATATCAGAGGCAGAGATCGTAGTCGAGCAAGATCAGATGAAGACAACAAGCATAAAGACATAAGTCGTAGAGTGTCAAGATCTGATCTTGGAGTCGTAGTGTCTGCACATCTGAAGCTGAATCGTAGAGTACAGAACTAAGGCCTCAACAGAAGTGCTCACAACGCTAAGGCAGAATCGTAGAGCAAATACGATTCTCAACAAATGAGCACTCCCAGAACATCCAAAGTATGAAGTCTCTGGTCTGAGCTGCAAAGATACATCCCACCTGAAGGAAACCAGAGAACACTCAACAAATGACATGAAAGCTAACAGAAGATCTAATCATAAACCCAATCAATATTCAGATTGGGTTGTGAAGCCATTCAAGATGAAGTCTTCCATAAGTTGATCAGAAGAAGACTTCAATAACTGATTAAGGAGGGTCAGTGAGTGCAGTAGCTGTCAAGTAAACAGAAGAAAACGATCTTGGAAGCAACCAGGATCGTAGTGTTTGCCAAACAAAGAAGGAACTGATGTAGTGCACAAAGAGATACTGGTCAGCTTATGAAGAACAAGGCTAAAGTGACCAAGCATTGGGTTAGTCCATTGATGATAAGTGAACGAGAGATCACACGGAGAAAGCGAGCTGGGCATGCCACAAATCTGAAGTGTCTTGCTATTCAGAAGAGGCCAGGACAAGGAGTCAAGCCATCAGTGTCTGAGATCAGTCAAAGCAAACAGAAGTGTTGAAGCAATTCAAAAAAGAAGGAAGAGGTGTTCTACATTGAAGATCCAATAAATACTCTTCAAGATCGTAATGTTGTCTTTACCTGTCAATGGGCAACATTCAATAAGACACTACGATCAGGTCCAAGAAGATATGCATCAGAATCGTAGAGTTCGGTCATCTGAAGATTGAAGCATTGGCAACATTTCAATCTGAAGATTGATAGTTGAACAAAGCTTATTGAGAGCATCGATGCAAAAGGACAACCTCTGATTGAGAAATCAGAAGGAGGAAATAAAGTCAACTACTTGCCCAAGACATCAAAGTGACATCTCTGATGGGGTTGGTGAAACAGTAGACTGCAGTGTCAGAAAGTCATAAAGGGGATGTCATGTCACATCTGCAGTCCACCTTAAATAACTCGAGATCTGCGAATCAATTCAAATAGCTCCCAACGGCTACATTCCAACGGGAAGGTTGTGAAGGAGTATAAATCAACAAGAGCTTCAAAGATCAAAAGGTGCTGATGATTGCTAAATAGCAGAATCGTTGAGTTGTTTGAATACTATTGTTGACTCTACGAGCTCCACCAAAACTAAACATAACAAGTCTTAGTGATAGTGAGATTACAAAGGTGGAAGTGAAGCAGCTTTGAAGAAGGACTCAAACAGACTAAAGCTTCATTCAACAAAGATGAGAATGCCACTGAAGATGGCAGCTAAATTGAAAAACGAAAAGGACAAGAAGATAACATTCAGAAAAGTGGCAGAGCACAAAGAAGATCCAGAGAGCCACTCTACGAATCACCATGAACCTAAAGCTAAACCAGAACAAGTGCAGAACCATGTCTGCCAACCAGTCAAGAAGGGTTCAGGGAATGCTAAATGCCAGACAAAGTCTACCAAAATCTCAAACACTTAGCAGACCCAAATGGTGATGGTGCATAGCTAACAGTAGATAAAGATGAGCAGAAAGGAATGAAGATCAGCTGCATCAAAGAAGATGTAGTCCAGACTCAAAACAGAATGCCAAGATGACTATGCCAAGCTGCTAAGTACTAAAGAAGTTTAAGCTTAAAGACATCTTAGCAGAAAGGCACTAACAATAACAACATCAACAACAAGAAGAAGTTAGGGCCTAAGGGGTCCTTGTCCGGAGGGACTAAATGAAGTTCCAAGCCTGCTGGGCTTGAAGAGTTCCTAATGAACTAGAGGAGTTCCAAGGCTGCTGGCCTTGAAGAGTTCTTAGTGAACTGAAGTTCCAAGGCTGCTAGCCTTGAAGGAATCTTAGTGATTCAGGGTGCTACCCTTCCTTAGTGGAAATCCTGCTAGTTAAAGGCAGAAGAGTGGATTAGGAGCTTGAGTCTCGGTACCACTTAAAATCCCTTGTGTCATTTACTTTATGTCATTTACATTATGTACCTAACTGCTATAACTGCTATGTATGTATTAACTGCTTACCACTTAATTAACTCTAAGAATAATGTATGTATGATTATGAATATATCAATGAAGGGGATCTTTCACTTATTCCGCTGTGCTTGAAAAGATTCTTATGTTTGTCATATGCTAATTCATTAGCAATACAAAATAAATGAGAAAAGTATTTAAAATTAAAAAGGATCTATTCAACCCCTCCTTCTAGATCTATTGTGTGCCAACTGGACACTAACAATTGGTATTAGAGCAGGTTCTCATGCTATATTTAAAAGCTAATCACTTTGAGTCTGATCCTAGGCACAAATATTATTCTAAACTTAGTTTAGTAGTAAGTCACTTGTAAGTGCATATGAGCTCACACGTTGGAAGTATTGTGTACATGTACATATTTATATACACCTGAAGCTGCTCAGATTGGTCCATGTTCTTAAATGCCATTACAACAAGACCAATCCTTGGCCACACAGTCAATCTTGTAGTCAGAAGACCATGCAAGGAAGCTTAAGAGGCATCAACAACAAAGAGTCAAGCATCCACCAGCCTGAAAGATGAGATGGCCATACATGCTAAAAAGTACATATCTAGAGAAGAAAGAAGAATTCCTCAAATATGTATTTGGCCAACCAACAGCTAGATTTGAACCCTGAGGTTCAAAGTTATCAAAGAACTAAGGATGTCAAGATTCTCTTAGCTTACATCTTCAAGACTATGACTGATTGATTGAAGGACAACTAGAGCAACAAGCTGTCAGGAGCAAATGAAAAACTATGCACATCAATGCCTAACCTCAGTATATCTAAGTTAAATGACTGTTAAGAAACTGATAGTAGAAAGGTACGGTTCCTCATTAATATAAATATGTACATCATGATTCACCACCTTATGCACTATAACAATATTCTATCAAGAGACCATACTCTACCTAAAAAGGGGAAGAGAGACAGTACAATGAGATTGGAAACTCAAATGCTAACAAACTTTCTCTCCATCCAAGTTTTAGGTTGAAGATAACATCTTGAAAGAAGTATGAAATAGGTCATAAGCATATCAAGGCTTAACTAATCTTAAGTGGAGTAATCTTTGCTGATGGGTTAGTATGTATGTACAAACCTATGTTCTAAGTTTTTGATAACATATAGAGTATGATCAGTTCTACAAGAGTATCTTGAAGATTCATAGAAATTGATCACCTCCATGAATCAACCTGATACAAATAAGTGATTGAGTTGATTCTCACTCTGTGAACAGTTAAACTCTGTGGACATAACCAAGCAGATGATGAAACCATCAAAGAAAAAGAGTGTTTTATTAAAATGGCTACTCTTACACACACTCATCATCATGCATCTTAAAATGTAATATCTAAATTGGATATATGCATGAATATGATTTGTTGGTGATCAAAATGATGAAAATTCAAATATATGAGGAACATGGATTTTGAAAACTAACCTGGCAAGACCCATTTAACTATGGGTACCAAAAATAGAAATGTATCTAACCTGCAGGTACTTGGTAGGCCCCAGATTTGGGTCCCAAATCACCGCAGATCTGGTACAATCATTCTATAACTATTGCGGAAGATATAAACATAAATTATTTATACATTAAACTTTGCACATTATCCCCAAAGTCGAGTAACCTTAACATTATACACAATTCATAACCTAATTAACGTACAATGTCATTATCATACACTACTATTACAAATATAGCTGCACATATAATCCAAAGCTGGACTTGTCTTTGTCTTTTCCTATATCCGACGTATTCGTCTTAATCTGCAATGTTTATCATAATATAGCAAGGGTGAGCAACAAGTTTGCCCAACAAGTTTAAGTTCAATAAAAAATATATCCTGATTGAAAGAATTGAATAACAAGCTGGCTAGCAGAGCCGGCCCTGGGCAAGGGCCGACAGGGCAACCGCCTAGGGCCCATAGTTAAGGGGGGCCCAAATTTTTTTATAAGCATATGTATTTATGTGTATAAAAAAATAAAATAATAAAAAGATTAGTGATATTATGCATTAAAAATGATATGTTAGAAAACATTAAATATGATAGTATAATTGATGATTTTGTGTGACGCCCCCAAAATAGGTATACATCACCCATCTTGAGTCGCCAAATACATTGTACCGAATTTAAATACAAACTTCTTTTATACAATACTACAAAACGTAGCTGAGAGTTTCAAAACGGATAATGTCTCATAGAGAGTATCCAAACTCAAATAAAGTCCTCATTACAATTATTATCACACTATTTCACTGAATAGTGAGGAGTACTAATGCAAACATCTGGACCGTCACTCCATTCCCCGAGTAGTCCCAGCTACGTTCTCATTTCCTGAAGAGAACAATGAAAGTAAAAGGGTGAGCTCAACTAGCCCAGTAAGAAATATTATGACTAAGATAATACAGAATAAATTATTGTTAGCCTTCAATAGTGTTAAACTGATAAAATATAATAAACATCAAGTTTAACTGCAGCGGAACAAGCAATCCATTAGAAGAGTCAAGTAGAGCATGATATCTATTATCTTCTATGATTTAAAAAGTTTATCAAAAGTTTTATCGCTGAGACTCAGCTTAATAAATAAACCACATCATTGAATCATCCCTGCACTACGGGCCAAGGATATTCATGTAATCATCAATGGTCATGATTATACCGAGATAATCCACGTCATAATCATACCAACAAATCCGCCCATCAATGCACTACAGGCCAATGAGGATTTTTACCACATCATTTGTAACATTACGGTCATGATTATACCGAATAATCCATAGTCAGAATCATACCAATCAATAGTACATCTATGCACGTAAGCCATATATGACTTTTATCACAATATAAGCATGAGGGTGATAACAATGATATAAGAATTCAATTAAAAGAAAGCAAAGGATAAATTTTTAAAAATTATAACTTAATTTATCCAGAATTCAATAATGTCCAAATTGTTAACATGATACTGCTTTGTGGAGTAAATTTCAAGAATGATAATGTATCAAAAATGATTTGGACCGAAAAGAAATCAATTTTTGTTATGAATAGTACTCCGGGTGAATAGTACCCGAGTGAATAGTGCCCCGTGAATAGTACTTCGGGAATAGTACTCCGTAAATAGTACTTTGTGAATAGTACTCGTGAGTAGTACTTTGTGAATAGTACCCGTGAATAGTACTTTTGTGAATAGTACCGTATAAATGAATAGTACTCATGGACAGTACTCCGACATGAAAAACTTAAAATTTAACAAGAATGTGCAAAAAATATCCTTGTGAAGCAATACTTTAACCGAATGATGGTATAATCAGGATTACGAGACGAAATAATATTACTCACACACTACAGAATATGGAAGAAAATATTATTCGTATGAATACTGAACAAAATAATATCCCTTACCTCGGAAAGAAGATCTGGATCTTTGGAATAGCGAGGGTAGGACTTCTCTTCTACTTTCTCTCTAAAGCTTCTCTCTCTATAAATGCTCTTGTGAGTCTTAGTGAATTGGTGAGAATGAAAGAAGAATGAGCTTCTATTTATAGGAAAATATAGTTTCGATAATTGCACGTTTTGGGGCTCAAAATATTACAGTATAATACCTTCATCTTTTTCTTTATTTTTAATTTAGTCCTGCAAGTATTATCAAACTTGCACAACCTCCCCTAATAGTACATCTTATGAATCAATAGTACAATCATGTGAATCAATAGTACAATCATGTGAAAAAAATAATTACAATATAATATTTTCATCTATACCTCAATTTTTAATTTAGTCATGCAAGTATTATCAATCTTGCACCACCTCCCCTAATAGTACATGAATGTGAATCAATAGTACACACCTGTGAACACATAGTTATAAACATGTGAATTAATAGCAATTAATTGCTCATTTATCCAATTAATTACCCGATTGATCAAATATAACCTCCAGACATCCATTATTATCGAAATAGATGTCGATTTCTACTAACACTAATAATTCCAACACAATGGATCTATCAATTTCATCTTTAATCAACACAAACTTATTCATTATTAATATTATAAATCACAATATTTAACAACCAGGTCGTTACCAGGAAAGAGGAGGCTTTCCGATAAGGATTTTTTCTTATTGGCGCGTAATTAGGTGACCAAACCTCTCCTTGACAGAACTTCTAGACATTGTCAATATTGCAAATAATAATATGAATAACTTTGTCGTCTCAATTATTGATTTAATAATATAAAATATTATGCAGATGATACTGTGACAATAATTGAATCAATAATATGAAAGATATTATGCAGCAATTCCTATAGCAATAATTGAGTATAACTGAGTGACTTCTCACGTAAGCATCAATAATCAACACTGTGTGTTACTATGCAACCACACGTATTACTGTACTTTTACCACCGGGTAGTTCAACAGTTTAATGGTAAAACTTTCGCCGTTATTTTTATAAAAGATAATTCTGTCGTTTTCTAACTACGACAATACTTTCGTTGTGGGGTCCACCAATGATTGTGCTGTAAGACCCCAACTTATTATAAATAAAATTGAATTTTCTCTATTTATTATCTTGAAATAATATGGAGTTAATTTGATATAATACTTTGGTTATGGGTGAAATGTGCAAATTTTGCAAAATAAGCAAGTGGTTATAAAATATATCATTGTGTGGGGAATATTCGTTTTGGTCATGGAATATTCTTTACGCGGTGAATATTCGTAAGGCAATACTTGACCATTTGTGGGCCCCATAATGAGATAACTACCTGGGATGAAGAAAAGCGACAAAGTTTGAGTTTTATAAATAATAGCGTAATTATTACAATTAACACCGTTGGAATACCGGTGGTTAAAATATAATAATACTGGCGTGGTTGCAATGAAGAGCTTAATACCAGTATTGCCTAATATTGATGAATTATTGATCCTTACGTAAGAAGGCACTACTCAATAATTGTTACGGTAATTCTTTGTTCAATATTTTATTTTATTGATTCAATAATTGTTGCGTTGATATTTTATATTATTGTTGTTTCAATAATTGCCCGCGCACGATATTTCCCATTATTAGATCAATAATTCATATTATTTGAATAATATTATTAGATAGCATTATTGGCAATTTCTAGAAAGTTACATCGAGGAGAGGTTTGGTCACCTAATTGCGGCGCGAAGAAGGAGAAATCCTTATTGGATGGCCCTCTTTTCTGGAGCTACACGGTTGTCATAAATGTGATTCGTAATATTATTTGTGAATAATTAATTATTGATTCATATGATAAGGAAATATTTATTTTATGTGGATATAAATGTTGGATATATTTATTGTGGTTAAAAATGAAGGAGTTAATGTTGAGGTGTTTATCAGTATTTTTGTCGGAATGGAGGTATTAAAAATTAAACTAGTATTTTTGAGATATATTGCGTGAATTATAATTTTTAATCCGACCGTTGGATCGTTGTTATTTTTGGATATGTTATACATATATAAGTTGAGTTTATGTCCACAAATTTGAACCGTTAAAAATGAACGTATGATTTGTTATGAATTTTAAGAGGTGACTGGTTCAGAAATTGTTGAAGTTTCGAAATTTATCATTTTGGTGGAAAATTCTAGAATTGGTGGGCCCCACTTTTGGTTAGTGAGAAATGTGCTAGAATTTTTATTCAAATGTGGTGGGTGGGAATAGTAGAGGAGTAAAGCCATCAAAGTTCTTGAGTCAAGTCCGCCCGTGTGCTAATATTTTCCTATAAATAGAGGGCTAAGTTAGAATTGAAAATCACACCAGAAACAAGTTTTCTCTCTTTCTCTCTCTATATTATTGAGCATATTTTGTAAGTATTTTGATACTTTGAGAGTTGCTATTCAGCACAAGTTTCATTCAAATTTCATATCCAGATATTCGATCGGAAATCTTGTCGCGTTTGAGGTAAGGGATGTTATTTTCTTCGTAAATGATATTATTTCTTTCGATATCATTATGCCAAAATATTGGTCTGAACTTTTTATCAAATTTGGAACTTTGTGTGTTGGGGTTACTATTCGCGTATACGGCACTATTCACGTATACGACACTATTCACGAGTACGACACTATTCACCGAAAAATGAAAATTTTTCTTTTAGTCCAAGATGTCTATTATGGGTACTATCTTTGATTGTAACCATGTTTTGATCTTTATTCTTGAATTTTGCTTCAAAATTGGTTATTATGGAGTATTATTGATCTTGGATAAACTGCTATACGAATCCCTACTATTTGTCCTTCCGTTTCACTGGATTCGTTCCTTTAAAATATTTTTCATCATCCTCAGTCCTAAATGATGATATTACTGAATATCTTTGGCCTGTAGTACAAAGATGAATGATTACCTAATGAATATCTTTGGCCCGTAGTGCAAAGATGAACAGGTGTTGAGATGAACATGACCAACTGGTGATACAAATGAATATCTTTGGCTTGTAGTGCAAAGATGAATATTTGATTCAAGATGTATATTGATTGATGTTACAGGGATAAAATATTGATGATGGACTTTTAAATCTTAGAAGATAGTGGAATTCTTTCTCTACTTGACTCTTCTAATGGATTGTTGTTTTCGCTGCAGTTGTTGATCTAAAACTTGTTGTCTATTATATTTTATCAGATTTTTCCCTGTTGAAGACTAATGATAATTTGTTGTATACTATCTTAGTCATAATATTCTTTGTTGGGCTAGTTGAGCTCACCCTTTTCCTTTTTGTTCCATTTTTCTTCTCAGGAGGTGAGAACATAGCAGGAACTAGCCGGGGTATGGAGTGATGGTTCAGGATAGTTGTATTAGTAGTCCTCACTATGTTGTAAAATAGTGTATCAATAATTATAATGAGGACTCCTTTTGAGTTTGTATACTATCTATTAGACAATAGTTGTATTCAAACTCACAGTATATGTGTTGTCGTATTTTGCACGACAATTGTATTACTGAAGTTGTATTTGTTTATGTACCATGTATTTGGTGACTCAGAATGGGTGATGTATACCTATTTTGGGGGCATCACAGTTGGTATCAAAGCTTAGGGATATGGTCTCTGGCGGAGATCGGGGAATAGAACTAGGAGGGGAGAGATGAGTAAATCCTTCGCTAGTGTGTCCTAACTAAGCTTATTTGTTGGTCGGTCATAATATAGGGATATTATGTGATATGTTAATTTGTTTAATTAACCCTTGTTTTATGGCAGTATTTAAGAATGGCTGCTGAGAACGTTAATAATGGAGTGTATGAGACTGTGGAACAACCTTTAGTCACAAACCAGGAGAACGTACAACCGGAAGGCAATATTCCACCTGTAAACAACACTACCGAGCAAACGATGAATGATGGAATTTTTAGGGGCTTTTTGCAGTTCATACAAAATTAGACGAGGGAGGCTCGTGTACAAAATAAGGGTGGAAGTGATAGCAACGCGCAGTCTGTCACAGCCAAGCAGTTCAAGGAGTTGGGACCACCAAAATTTATTGAAAACCCGGATTTGATCAAGGCGGAAACGTGGGTCAAGCAAATTACCAAGATATTCGATGTCTTGGGATGCACGGAGGAACAGAAGGTTCCATTCGCCACCTTTATGTTCCGCGGTGAGGCAGACTACTGGTGGGTGTCTGTGAAGCGTACCTAGCCTGCCGCACTCAACATGTCTTGGGAAACGTTTCAAAAACTATTCAATGACAAGTACTTTCCTGAAAGTATTCGTCATATGAAGGAGGTAGAGTTTATTAGATCGGAACAAAACAATATGGCGGTGTCCCGATATGCGAAGTTCATTTGAGTTATCGAGTGTTTGCACCTCATTTGGTAGAGAATGAGGAACGAATGACAAGGATGTTTCTGAGAGGTCTAAAACCCGAGATTCGACAATATCTCATCTCTCATAAATATTCTTTTTATTCAGATGTTGTAAACAGGGCTCAATTATTAAAGCGAGATAATGAGTATGTGCAACCGAGGGACCACAACCAGGGTCATACCGGTGGCGGCAGCCATCGGAGCAATGAAGACCAGCAGGGAGGAAAGCATTCGGACAAAAGCGGTAACCACTCTGGTGGTAATCGTGGCCGTGATAATAGAAGGAGCGAGTCGGGAGGAGATTTCAAAAAGAGAAGGTACAACAATAATAACGTGAAGACATCAGCACAAACATCAACTGTTTCTAGGGGAGGAGAACGAGCACCGGTCGTTTGTTACAAATGCGGGAAAGAGGGACATATCAGCCCAAACTGTCCACAACAATCCAAGGTATGTTATAACTGTGGAAAGGAGGGTCATATAGCTCGAGACTGTTCTGTAGCAAAACCAAGTTCGGTGAGGATGGTAACTCAAAGGTCATTCCGGATAAATCGAAATCGATGGTTCTGGAAGGCGTTTTGTCGTGGTCGCCAAAATGCGAGAAACCCGAACGAGGTGATCACGGGTAAGCTAATCTTAAATTCTTGCGAAGTTTATACTTTACTAGATACCGGTTCTACCCAATCTTTTATCTCTCCTGCGTGTGCTCAACGTTTAAACTTGACTACGAAGAAATTAGACTTTGATTTATCAGTGGAGACTCCGTTGGGTGAAACTTTCGTTACATCCACTGTTTATAAATCTTGCTTAATCCAAGTTGGCACTATCACATTACCTGTTGATCTTATCTCTTTAAAGATACTTGCTTTTGATGTGATTTTAGGAATTGATTGGTTAACCACTCATCATGCCAAAATTGATTATTTTCGTAAGGTTGTTAGTTTTTATATTCCTAACCAACCTGTCATACGAATTCAAACAACTAAACCACTAAAATCAGTCACTGTCATATCAAGCCAAAAAGCTATTCATTTATTGAAAAAAGGATGTCAAGCTTTCTTAGCCCATGTTATGGATTTGAACAAAGACAAGTCAGATTTGAATAATATTTCTGTTGTTAGAGAATTTCCTGATGTATTTCCTGAAGAACTTCCCGGTCTACCCCTAGAACGTGATGTTAAATTCTTTATTGACCTTGAACCGGGTGCAAAACCCATTTCTAAAACCCCATATCGAATGGCTCCTATTGTACTTCAGGAGTTAAAAGTCCAACTACAGGAATTGTTAGACATCGGTTTCATTCGTCCTAGTACATCTCCCTGGGGTGCTCCTATTTTATTCGTAAAGAAGAAAGACGGGAGTATGCGACTTTGTATTAACTATCGAGAATTGAACCATGTCACCATCAGGAATAGGTATCCGCTGTTAGGTTTGTAATATTCAAGAACGCAATCAAATTGCATAAAAAGTGCGGAAACGTGTAAAATCAGAGTTTAAAAATTTACAAACCATATACCCGGATCACCCTTTATGCACAATTATTAATTAAACGAAAAGATGAATTATGAAATCATACCCTTGTAGAAACGAGCTTCCTCAGGTACGAGTTCACCTCCAATCCTTTTCGCGTTCAACTTGAATCTACCGGGTTTGGTTCCTTCCTTTGATCAACGTTAGCCACCCATATGTTTGGCCTCTAGAGGTGATCCACCAAGGAAGAAGAAAATTCAAGAAGAAGGGGTATTGGCTCAACCCTAGTTTTCTATCTGTATAGAAAAAGCGTACTCTCCAACAAATTGGAATTATGTCGTATGTTGTAAAAGTCAACAACCCCCTCACCCATAATAAGACTCCTCTTATTTATAGATGTGGGCAACCCGCCTTAACAATTAAGGAATTGGGTTTTATTTAATTAATTAAATTCTTTTAATTAATTAAGCTCCCTAATCTTATTAGGGATAATTAATTAAACTCCTTTAACTAATTTTCCTTCCTAATCCAATTAGGAATAAATGAGAGTACTTATATTAAATTAATTCCTAAACTCTTTTAGAAATTAAAATAATAATAATAATTGTAATAATATTAATAAGACTCCTCTTATTAATTTATATTTAATATTTCTAAAATATTAAATAATAAATATTAAGCTATTTAATTTATTCTATCACCATAGATTAAATTAAATATACATAACATATATTATTACAATTATGCCATTAACTTCTTAAATAATTATTCTTCCTTTTATGGTGTGACCCTTTAGGTTCTCCATATTAAACTGGTTGTGAATAAATCAATTAGAACAATTCTAATCTTATTTAAATAAATAAAATTTATTCTACAATAGGGATAAGCCTCCCTAGTGATCAACGACTTTTCAGATAATATAGATTTCAACATTAATCATAAAAGAACCTTTGAGTAAATAGTTACAAATACAATTCAATCCCTCCACCATACAATGTCCCAATTAAATATAAGACATGGAATTCTTGTCAAGTCTTATTTTATTTAATTATATGTATTTCGATCCTTAAATGCACAACTCAAATAATGCAAATTAGAAACTCCTTTCTAATTTCATTACGCTTCGCCAAGGACTCTTTGGGTTGTCATTTATCGAATCACATAGGACATTTCTCTTCTTTTAATAGAAGTGGTAGATTCTTTATTGATCATACATTATCTCCATATACAACTTATTATACCCAAGCATACCCTTTGATATACCCTAAGGGTCTTAAGGAATAAGTCAAAGTATAACTCATCATACACAAGAAGATACTATGATGATCTCAAGTCCAAGGATCACTTGTACTACTATCACTCTGAGAATTCCTATTGATGAGCAATTAAAACTCCATTAGTTATTCCTTAGCGAGCCAATGCGTTCGGTGAACTTATTCTCTAATAAGCACCTACATACTTGCTTTAGTGTCTCCACACAAATGATCGTGAGATCAATCATCCTCATCCAATGAGCAAACAACGATGTACCAATCTATCAGGATTCACTAATCCCCAATTTAGTAATCCAATGATTGGGAACTATTTTAGTTTTAAGCTTTCTAAGAATTTAGATCTCATTAGAATGATCATCATCATTATTCTAAAAGCATTGCTTAAAACTATGGGTTTATCACATATTATAAAACAACATCATGTAGATAATTAAAAGCCTTTAATAAATTAATACTATTTATTAATAAATGAATAAGATTGTTACAAAGTATATGCTTTATCATCAAACATGATTGGCTTGTGTGCATATTACTTTCAATCTCCCACTTGCACTAAAGCCAATCGCCATTGTATCTTATACTCTTCTTCTTCTAAGTGGCGATTATCCTGTTTGTTGGATAAGCTTTAGTTAATGGATATGTAATGTTGTTCTTGAGAGTCCACCAT
Source organism: Panax quinquefolius (assembly GCA_020205615.1). Taxonomy (NCBI): domain Eukaryota; kingdom Viridiplantae; phylum Streptophyta; class Magnoliopsida; order Apiales; family Araliaceae; genus Panax; species Panax quinquefolius. The sequence goes on from CM035167.1 coordinate 35,180,877, forward strand.
CTCTATAGTGATTTCCCATCTTTCAATGATTCTTATAATCAAATGAAAGTGCCACAACACATGTTTAGATCCAAGATGAGACTTAAGAACTATTCCTAGTTACGTTATGAACTTTTAATCCAAACAATCAACTTGCGACTTCATTTATAGCTATATACTTTGTCTTTATCACTAAACCAAAGAACTCTTTCTTTGTTTGGAACCTTTCAATTCAACTTTGCACCTTTGTTCAAGGTAACCCTTTACCTTAAAGTGGATTTTTCTATCATCTTGGTGCGTCGAAAAACTTGAGTCATTAAGCCCTCTAGTTTTAATTAAGACCCACCATGAATATGATCACATCCTTAGTCTTGGGTTAAGAATTTTAAGATGTTTTCAACGACTCATAGTGAACTTCTCCATAATATAGTGATCGACATCGGGTCTCGTACATTTCATTGCATACATGATTGTCACTCATGCGACCTCTCTTTTCAGGAGTCTGTGGGCACTATTAAGAGAGATACACTCCATGGCTCATTGACATGAGACATCTCTTGGAGTTTGCCATGCTAAACGACTTTAGCATCAAATGAATATACGTTCCTTGGGTTAAGTCGAGCATCCTGTTGAATCTATCTATGTAGATTTTATCCCCAATTAAGATACTCTTCCCAAATCATTCGTGGAGGAATGTTTAGACAACTTTATCTTTACTGATTGTAGCATTGGTATGTCATTCCTTATCCGTAGTATATCAACATATAATATTAGGAATGTCATGGCGCTCCACATATCCCTTTGTACACACTAGGTTCATTCTTATTTTTGATAAAATCAAACTCTTTTGATTGCCTCATCAAAATGAATGTTCCATATTTGAGAAACTTGCTTCAATCCATTTCTCTGAGTGTCTACAACACTTACCTCATCGTATATAACTGGATCATCATCTTCTATGATGTGTACCTCATCATCATCATCTATGATGAATCCATACCTCCTAGGTATCTTCGGTACTATTCCAGATTTACGATTCGGTTGTGGTACAACAGGTCTATCTATAGGTTCCTCTTATTTGGCTTATAGTGTTTTGTGGTTCTTGAACTTTTCAAGATCTATTATCCTCCCACTAGCCCCTTCAATGATAAACACCTTTATCTTAGAAGGCAGCGTGTTTCGCAACAAACACCTTTTGCTAAGTAGGATTATAGAACATATACCCTAAACTTACTTTAGGATGTCCCACAAATCTGTACTTGTCAAATTTTGTCCCAAGCTTATCCTTTGAAACCTTTTCACATAAGTTGGACAACCCCTTATCTTAACATACTTAAGATTAGGAATCCTCCCCCATCCATAACTTTTATGGAGTCTTGGGGTAGAATTTTGAGGTTACCTTTTACGTAGATATCTGACCATTTCTAGGACATGATCCTAGAGGGATACTGGAATGTCGGTAAAATCATTATGGACCGCACCATGTCCAACAAGGTACGATTTTTCATTCAGATACATCAATCAATTATTGCGTATCAGGATGTGTCCATTATGAGAAAACCATTTGAGATGATCTAGAAACTTATTGCACAAGTATTTATTCCTTGATCTAATCAAAGAATCTTAATACTTTGCCAATTTGCTTCACTTCTGAATTCTTTGAACCTTTCAAATAATTCACACTTGTATTCAACAAATACACACATTCAACTCTTTGAATGATCATCTCCTTTTCTTATACTAGTTTGTTCAATTTACAAAATAATTTTTCACGTAAGTCAAGTATACAAAATCCATTAAGTAATCTTTCAGTTCTATACGAAACATTATTATTATAAATAGAACAACAATTGTTCTTAATTATAATACCAAAATTTTTATTGTCCAACAATAAAATGGAAATAATGTTTCTAACAAGAATTGGAATACAATAACAACTTATTGACTTAATAGATTTGCCCGTAGACAGTGCTAAACTATAAGTTTCTATAGCTAATATGCAACAACCTTTGCTTCATTTTCCACACATAGGATTACTTATCTTTGTTTAACTTTCTACTTCTGCTTGGTTCCTTCATAAATCTATATTTATGATAACCAAAGTCGGTATCCAATACCCAAGTAGAACCTTGACTTAAAGAAAAATTTATTTCAATCATGAACAAAAAGCGTATTATAAAGAAACTTCACTAAGCTTCTTTGGTTAGCCTCTGCAAGATGCTTTCGCAGATTTCTTTCCGGTGTCGGGCTTATTGCGGTGGAAGCAAACTCCTTTCTTATCCGTATCGATTTTGTTCTTATTATCCTTTGTTTTACGCCTTTTCATTTACCTTCTTTGAATCGTTCTTCTTTTCGGAAGATCCTTTGGCCCCTACCGAAGAAGACTCGGTCTTTTTTTAGTTGGAAAGTGACTCTCAACATTTTTCAATATGTTAAGCAAATCAACGAGGCGATATCTAGCTTGTTCATATGAAAATTCACAACAATGTGAAAGGAGTCCGGGAGTGAGTGCAAGATCAAATCTTGGCTCAACTCTCCATCCATGACAAAACTTGTTGTCCTAATTGATTAATCAAATTGATAATGTTAAGGACTTTTATCATCTTTGTAGTGTCATTGATGGGTCATTCTAGATCGGAAGAGCTCCTTAGATATCTGATATCTATCAGTCCTACTTTCATCACCATCAACTACTTGATGTGCAGGAATATAGTAGGAGTATCCATAGTTTCAGGCTAACGCTGAAGCTTGTTACTCATGGATACTAGCATGATGCATTGAGCCAACTGTGCATCATCTTACCACTTTCTAAAAGTAGCAATCTCTTCCTCAGAGACATTGTCTGCAACCATTGCAGGGATAGGCATATTAAGGACATAAGATAGCTTTTCAAACTATGAGAACTATTCTCAAATTCCTTAACCAATCCGTTTAATTATTGGCTGGTTAATTTAGCATTTAATATGCTTCGCATGATGATAGTAATTTTAGACATTGTAAAATTACGTAAATGAATTTGTAATTAACAACATTTTAACATACATTCTTTTATTAATTACCAAAATAAATTAGGTCTTGTTTTAAATTGGTATCTCCCACTATTTTCTTCAAACTATATTACCCTCACTTATATAGTTAGGAAAAATCTAATTAAAGATTTGCTAGTGAGAATAAGGATCCCATTTCAAATGTATATAGCCTTGTGGTGACACAACAAACTATATATAAATAAATAGGTAGACAACTTTTGTCAATTACATCAACTATGCAACTCCTTGTATTTTGCCTCTTAGATTATTTTGATCAGTGGTGGCACATCCAGAATCAAAATTATCCAAGTTAAGTCCAACCTAGTACTCCATATATTCAAAAAAGAAAAATATCATCCTTGTGGTGACACAACAAAATAATATTGTTCAATTTTCTTTATAAGCATCAAATGTGATAAATTAACATCTTAAATACTTAATACTTGCCTTGTGGTGACACAACAAACTCATATTAAATATTTAATACTCTATTAATTTTATCATGCTAGAAGGCGACGTTCGATATTCCAAATATCTTTGAACGCTTAGGACTTAATAAAAAAATTTGAGGGATTTATTATTAAATTGTCTCATCTTGTTTAGCGCGCATGCACATATATATATAAAATACGCGTCATATTAATGAACATGCGAAGCATGTTTGCATAATATATAATATATATAGTATAAGCATGCACATATAGAATACTATATTCTACCCGGATTGATTATGGACTTTTATTCTAGTTTGGTTCACTAGAGCCACCAAGTGAACCAAAAGGTAAAACCCTAGGGGTGCAAGAAATAATATTTAAATATAACTATTACATTTAATTAGGGCTCCATTACAAACGGGTCTTCAAGCTCCTTGCTTCCTTGATCTCCAATTTTTCAAAATTAATTCTAACTATTCCTATTACAAAACTATTTAAAATAAATAGAAACCTTGATCGCGATCGAGGGAAGTACATAGGAGGGAGTTAGAATTTACATTAAGAAAAAATTAGAGAAGGCGAGGTCATGAGACCCCATTTAATAAAACTCATACATTCATGCATCCAACTAAAATAAAATCCAATCATATTGGTCAATAGTCCATAATCAATCCCATTTATTATCATACACATCACCATATGTATCAATAAATAACATTCATCTTATGAATAATAAACATTTAATATATATATTGATATCATTTAATGGGCAAATTTAGTTAGTATAAAATCTATTTTGAATCAAAATAAACTCCTTTATTTTAATCCAAATTTAAATCAAAATAAAACTATTTTATTTTAATTTATCCAATTTTGAATAAAATAAACTATTTTATTTTAATCAAAATCATTAATCAAAATAAACTCCTTTATTTTAATTAATTATGGAATCCAATTCCATGTAAAAAAAAAATTATTAAAGGAAGCACTTAATTCTTTTCCTATTCACAAATAAACTCCTTTATTTTGAATAATATGAAATCTTATTTCATATTTAAATAAACTCCTTTATTTAAGGAAACATAGATTCTCTTTCCTATTCACAAATAAACTCTTTTATTTTGAATAATATAAAATCTTATTTCATATCTAAACAAACTCCTTTATTTAAGGAAAGATGAATTTACTTCCTATTCATAAATAAACTCCTTTATTTTAGGAAAAATGAAATCCAATTTCAACTCCAATTAGTTATCATGGAATCCAATTCCAACTCTAATTAGTTAGCATGAAATCTAATTTTAAAATTAAAATAAACCTATTATTTTAAAATTAAAATAAACTTTTTATTTTAAAATTTAAAATAAACCTTTATTTTAATTATAAAATTATTGAGAATGATATATTATATATATATATATATATATATATATATAATATATTATAAAATAAGAATATATATATATATATATAAATATATATTTTAATAATATATATATATATATATATATATATATATCAATGCCTTCCTTTTAAATTACCTTAAAAAAAACGAACACACCATCAACACATTGATTTTCGTCTTCGCTATTTAAGTCCCATTATTGAAGTCTTTTTTTTTTTTTTTTTTGAAAAGTTCAAGTGTAGTGCGGATATATAGTATATATATAATAATAATTACTAAAGGATACAACTGTTAGGTGCATCACCTTGTGAATTAGTAAACATGATTACCACGGAATCAATTAAAAAAAAAAAAAGCAGCCGCGATAAAATCACGTACGGATTCGGTAGGAAAAATCAGGATTACCGAAATAAAATAACCTTTTTTTTTATTTTTTTAATAAATTTTAAACAATAAAATTATGTCCAATTAAATTGTTTTAAACACATATCAATATACATATCAAATTAAAACAATTAATAATTTGCATAAAGGTTTGGCTCTGATACCACTTTTAGGTTTGTAATATTCAAGAACGCAATCAAATTGCATAAAAAGTGCGGAAACGTGTAAAATCAGAGTTTAAAAATTTACAAACCATATACCCGGATCACCCTTTATGCACAATTATTAATTAAACGAAAAGATGAATTATGAAATCATACCCTTGTAGAAACGAACTTCCTCAGGTACGAGTTCACTTCCAATCCTTTTCGCGTTCAACTTGAATCCACCGGGTTTGGTTCCTTCCTTTGATCAACGTTAGCCACCCATATGTTTGGCCTCTAGAGGTGATCCACCAAGGAAGAAGAAAATTTAAGAAGAAGGGGTATTGGCTCAACCCTAGTTTTCTATCTCGTATAGAAAAAGCGTACTCTCCAACAAATTGGAATTATGTCAGATGTAAAAGTCAACAACCCCTCACCCATAATAAGACTCCTCTTATTTATAGATGTGGGCAACCCACCTTAACAATTAAGGAATTGGGTTTTATTTAATTAATTAAATTCTTTTAATTAATTAAGCTCCCTAATCTTATTAGGGATAATTAATTAAACTCCTTTAACTAATTTTCCTTCCTAATCCAATTAGGAATAAATGAGAGTACTTATATTAAATTAATTCCTAAACTCTTTTAGAAATTAAAATAATAATAATAATTGTAATAATATTAATAAGACTCCTCTTATTAATTTATATTTAATATTTCTAAAATATTAAATAATAAATATTAAGCTATTTAATTTATTCTATCACCATAGATTAAATTAAATATACATAACATATTATTATAATTATGCCATTAACTTCTTAAATAATTATTCTTCCTTTTATGGTGTGACCCTTTAGGTTCTCCATATTAAACTGGTTGTGAATAAATCAATTAGAACAATTTAATCTTATTTAAATAAATAAAATTTATTCTACAATAATAGGGATAAGCCTCCCAGAGATCAACGACTTTCCGAGATAATATAGATTTCAACATTAATCATAAAAGAACCTTTGAGTAAATAGTTCGCAATACAATTCAATCCTTCCACCATACAATGTCCTAATTAAATATAAGACATGGAATTTATTGTTAAGTCTTATTTTATTTAATTATATGTATTTCGATCCTTAAATGCACAACTCAAATAATGCAAATTAGAAACTCCTTTCTAATTTCATTCTTATCGCCAAGGACTCTTTGGGTTGTCATTTATCGAATCACATAGGACATTTCTCTTCTTTTTAATAAGTGGTAGATTCTTTATTGATCATACATTATCTCCATGTACAACTTATTATACCCAAGCATACCTTTGATATACCCTAAGGGTCTTAAGGAATAAGTCAAAGTATAACTCATCATACACAAGATACTATGATGATCTCAAGTCCAAGGATCACTTGACTACTATCACTACAGAATTCCTATTGATGTGCAATTAAAACTCCATTAGTTATTCCTTAGCGAGCCACGCTCAAGTGAACTTATTCTCTAATAAGCACCTACATACTTGCTTTAGTGTCTCCACACAAATGATCATGAGATCAATCATCCTCATCCAATGAGCAAACAACGTATGTACCAATCTACCCGGATTCACTAATCCCCAATTTAGTAATCCAATGATTGGGAACTATTTTAGTTTTAAGCTTTGTAAGAATTTAGATCTCATTAGAATGATCATCATCATTATTCTAAAAGCATTGCTTAAAACTATGGGTTTATCACATATTATAAAACAGCATCATGTAGATAATTAAAAGCCTTTAATAAATTAATACTTTTTATTAATAAATGAATAAGATCGTTACAAAGTATATGCTTTATCATCAAACATGATTGGCTTGTGTGCATATTATTTTTATCCACTACCTCGCATTGATGACCTGTTTGACCAGTTGCAAGGAGCACAATTCTTTTCAAAGATCGACCTTCGTTCTGGATATCATCAGCTGAAGATTAAAACTGAGGATATTCCAAAGACTGCCTTCAGAACTCGGTACGGGCATTATGAATTCTTAGGCATGTCTTTTGGATTGACTAACTGTGACGCCCCCAAAATACGTATACATCACCTATTCTGAGTCACCAAATACATGGTATAAAATACAAATACAATCTTTAGTATACAACAAGAGAGCTGTGAGTTTTAATACAAATACTGTCTTCTAGACAATATCCACTCTCGTAATAAGTCCTCATTACATTTATTGTCACACTATTTAATGTAATAGTGAGGACTACTAGCTAATACTATCATCAGGACCATCATCTCCGTTCCTCGACTCGTCTCCAGCCTACGTTCTCATTTCACGAAGAGAAAACGGTGAAAGAAAAGGGTGAGCTCAACTAGCCAAAGAAGAAATATTATGACTAAGATAATGCGTAATAAATTATCATTAGTTTTCAACAATTGTTAAAACCGATAAAATATAACAAATATCAAGTTTAACTGCAACGGAACAAGCAATCCATTAGAAGAGTCAAGTAGAGAATAAAATCTACTATCTTCTATGATTTAAAAGGTTTTTCATGACTTTTATCGCTGAGACTCGAATTTTAATAAATAATTCACATCATCGAATCACCCATGCACTACGGCCAAGGATATTCTTTATGTAAGACCCCAACTTATTATTAATGAAATTTAATTTTCTCTATTTATTATTTTGAAATAGTAAGGGTTGATGTGATTAATGTGGATAGTTAGGTAAAAAATATAAATATTTCAAAATAAGTAAGTGGTTATAAAATATTCATTGTTGTCGGGGAATATTCGTTTGGTCGTGGAATATTAAATGCTTTGTTCGGGAATATTTAAATGCTGCACAGTAGCGACCATGTGTGGGCCCCATAACCTTAAAAGCGATTGGATGAAGAAAAGCGACAAATATAAGTTGGTTAAAAATAATAACGTAGAAGTTGTTATCGTTATCTTTGTTAAAATACTCGGTGGTTAAAACACAAGAAATACACGGTATTGCACCAATTATTGATTCTTACGTAAGAAGGCACTACTCAATAATGGTTACGATAATTCTTATTCAAGATTTTATTGAGTTAATAATTGTCTTTGCGTTGATATTTTATATTCTTTGTTGTTTGATAATTGTCATTACACAATATTTTTCATTATCGAAGCAATAATTCATATTATCTGAATAATATTATTAGATAACATTATTGGCAATGTCTAGAAAGTTACATCTAAGGAGAGGCTTGGTCACCTAATTTGCGCCAAGAAGGAGAAATTCTTATTGGAAAGCCCCTTCTTTCACAGGAACCGCACGGTTGTCATAATATCATGATTCGTAATATTATTTGTGAATAATTAATTATTGATTCATATGATGAGAAAATATTAATTTTATGTGGATATAGATGGAGAAAATTTTTAGTGTGACAATTGTTGAAAATTGAAATTTTATCTTTTTTCGATAAAATAATTCATTTAAATATATTATTATATTTTAATAATATAATAATGGTGATATTTTTACAACGAATGTGGGATATATGAGTATACGAGGAGGAAGAGTATTTTTGTTGCAATAAATGTTTAAAACATGTTAAACATGTTTCATGGACCCATTTATCGAATTGAAATTTGATTATAACTTTGTAAAATTGTCCGTTTATGGATTTTGGTCAATTTTCATTTGGAATTTGGAAAAACTTTCTTCTGCAAAGTTGTACAGAATTGAATTTCCTATAAAAACTTGTGAGATTCGAATTTTCAGATAAAAGGGCTATTTATTGTGAATTATGGAAGTTCAAGCTTCGAAATAATTGATTTTTGGAAGTTTTAATTATTATTTTAAAGAAAAACATTTTTTTTGCATTTAAGTGGGCTAACATGTGATATTAATTGCTGAAATCAGATCTTCAAAGATGGGCTAAGGAAATTTATAATATATATTAATATTTTATTAAATTTTACGCTTTGTGTTCTAAAGATTTTCCTATAAATAAGGTGCTTAGGTTAGAATTGAAAATCACACTAAACTCGAAGTTTTCTCTCTATATTATCGAGCGTATTCTTGTGAGTATTTTGAGTATACTTTGAGTATTGTTAGGCGGTCTGCAAGTTCCTGCAAAGACTATACCCTAGATTTCAAACTAGAAGTACTAATCTTTCGAGGTAAAGGATGTTATTTTCTTCTCAAATGATATTATTTCTTCAATATCATTATCTTTGAAATATTGGTTGGAACTTTTTATCAAATTTGGAACTTTTTTATGTCGAGAGTTACTATTCATGAGTTACTATTCACTAGTTACTTATTCACGAAAGTACTATTTACGTAAGCGTGAAGATGTTTTTGTGGAATTTCTATCTTTTGGTGTCTGAGTTACTATTCACGTAATACTAAGACTATTCATTGAAAAAATGAAAATTTTTCTTTTCGTCTAAAATATCTATTGTGGATACTAGCTTTGATTGTATCCATTTTTTGATCATTCTTGAATTTTACACCACTATGATTATTTTTGAGGTATTTTTGAACATGGATAAAACAAAGTACGAATCCTTAATCCTTAATCCTTGTCATTTTGTTTCACTGGATTCGTTTCTTTAGAAAAATATTTTCATCATCCTCATCTTAAATGATGATATTATGGAATATCTTTGGCCTGTAGTGCAAAGATGAATGATTTCTGAAGAATATCTTTGGCCCGTAGTAAAAGATGAACATGTGTTTAGATGAACATGACCCGGTCGATGAATATCTTTGGCCTGTAGTGCAAAGATGAATATTTGATTCAGATATATATTGGTTGATGTTACTGGGGATAAAAGATAGACGATGAACTTTTAAATTCATACATAGAAGATAGTAGTTTGCATTCTCTACTTAACTCTTCTAATGAATTATTATTTCATTGCGAATATTGATTTAAAATTTGTTGTCTATTGTATTCTATTAGATTTTTCCCTCGTTGAAGACTAACTGTAATTTGTTGTATATTATCTTAGTCATAATATTCTTTATTGGGCTAGTTGAGCTCACCCTTTTCCTTTTGTTCCATTTTTCTTCTCGGGAGGCGAGAATATAGCGAGTGCTTAGTCTGGGTATGGAATGAAGGTTTTAGAAAGGATTGTTTAATAGTCCTCACCATTTTGTAAAATAATGTATCAATAAATGTGATGAGGATTTATTTGAGTATAGATATTATGCAGAAGATAATATTTGTATTCAAACTCACAATTTCTTGTTGTAATAATAAAGTTGTAGTTGTTTACGTACCATGTATTGACAACTCGAATAGGTGATGTATATACCTTTGGGGGGGCGCCACGGTGGTATTGGTATCGAGCTTAGGATATGATCTCTGGCGGAGATCGGGAATAGAACTAGGAGGGAGAGACTAGTAAATCCTTCGCTAGTGTGTCCTACCTAAGCTTATTTTTTAGTTGGTCAAGATATATATAGGGATATTATGTGATATATTGATTTCCTTAATTAACCCTTGTTTTATATGACAAGATTTGAGAATGTCGAATTTGAGAATATTAACAATGGAAATGAGACCGTGGAGACGCCTTGTACTCACCAACGAGGAGAACGTGCAACAGTCGGGCAATGTTCCTCCTGTGAACAACACCACCGAGATGATGATGAGCGAGGGGATGTTTAGAAGCTTTTTGCGATTCATGCAAAATCGCACGAAGGAGACTCGTGTTCAAAATACAGGAGGAAATGATAGCAATTCACGGGTTGTCACAACCAAGCGATTCAAAGAGTTGGGACCACCGAATTTAAAGGAAAGCCAGATCCGATCATGGCAATGAAACATGGGTCAAACAAATTACCAAGATATTCGATGTCTTGGGATGCACCGGAGGAACAGAAGGTTCCATTCGCCACCTTTATGTTCCGTAGTGAAAAGCGATCTTTGGTGGGAGTCTCGTGAAGCGTACTCCATCCAAACCGCACTCAAAGATGTCTTGGGAAACGTTTCAGAAACTATTTAATGACAAATACTTTCCGAAAGTGTTCGTCATATGAAGGAAGTGGAGTTCATCGATTAGAGCAAAACAACATGACGGTGTCTCGAAAGACGAGGCAAAGTTTGCATAGAGTTATCCGTGTTTGCACCTCATTTGGTGGAGAATGAGGAACGATGACGCGGATGTTTCTTAGAGGTTTGAAACCCTAAGATATCGTCAAGATCTCATTTCTCATAAACTTTCTCTATTCAGGATGTTGTAAATAGGGCTCAATTATTAGAGCGAGATAACGAAGTACGGTCAACCGAGGGACCACAACCAGGATCGTATACTCGAGATATAGATCAGCAGAATAATGATAACCAACGGAGAAAAAAAACAGACGGACAAAATGGTAACCACTCTGGTGGTAATCATGGCCATGAAAATGTAAAGAAGCGAGTCGGGGAGGAGATTTTAAAAGAGGAGATTTAACAACGACTATATGAAGACGACGAAGATCTGAAAGAATCGGGTTCTAAGGGAGGAGAACGACCCTTTGGTCATATGCTATAAATGCGGGAAAGAGGACATATCGGTCAAACCGCCCACAACAGTTCAAGGTATGCTATAATTGTGGAAAGGAAGGACATATCGCCGAGATCAGATGCAGAAGCGAAACCTAGTTAATGGGGGGACGGTGACTCAAAAGATCGTCCCCGTAAAAGTCAAAGTCAACGATTCCGGAAGAGCGTTTGTTGTGGATCGGTCAAAATGCGAGGAACCCAAACGAGGTGATCACGGGTAAGCTATTTATAAATTCTTGCGAAGTTTATACCTTACTTGATACTGGTGCTACCCATTCATTTATCTCTCCCGCATGTGCTCAACGTTTAAACTTGACTCGGGAGAAATTAGACTTTGACCTATCTGTGGAAACTCCGTTAGAGAAACTTTCATCACATCCATCGTTTATAAATCTTGTTTGATTCAAGTTGGCACCATCACCTTACCGTTGACCTTATCTCTTTAAAGATACTTGCTTTTGATGTGATTTTAGGGATTGATTGGTTAACTACTCATCATGCCAAAATTGATTGTTTTCGTAAGGTTGTTAGTTTTCGTATTCCTAACCAACCTGTTTTTGTATTAATTCAAGCAACTAAACCATTAAAATCAATCACCGTCATATCTAATCATAAAGCTATTCGTTTATTGAAAACGGATGTCAAGCTTTCTTAGCCCATGTTATGGATTTGAATAAAGACACGTCAAATTTGAATAATATTCTGTTGTTATTGACTTTCCGACGTTTTAGAAGAACTTCCCGATCTACCCCGAACGTGAAGTTGAATTCTTTATTGATCTTGAACTGGTACAAAGCCCATTTCTAAAACCCCATATCGAATGGCTCCTATTGAACTTCAGGAGTTAAAGGTCCAACTACGAGAATTGTTGGACATCGGTTTCATTCGTCCCAAGTACATCTCCTTGGGGTGCTCTGTTTTATTTGTAAAGAAGAAAGACGGGAGTATGCGATTTTGTATTGACTATCGGAATTGAACCATGTCACCATCAAGAATAGGTATCCTCTACCTCGTATTGATGACTTGTTTGACCAATTGCAAGGGCACAATTCTTTTCAAAAATCGATCTTCGATTCGGATATCATCGGTGAAGATTAGGCGAGGATATTCCAAAGACCGCCTTGAGAACTTCGGTATGGGCATTATGAATTCTTAGTCATGTCTTTCGGACTAACTAATGATCCTGCGACTTTCATGGATATGATGAACCAAGTATTCAAGGAATATTTGGATCATTTCGTTGTTGTCTTTATTGATGACATCCTTATATATTCCAAAAGTCGTGAAGATCATGAGCACCATTTGAAGTAATTTGGTACTCCAAAGGCTTCGTGAAAACAAACTATATGCCAAATTGAAGAAATGCGAGTTTCGGCTTGAGGAAGTAGCATTCCTTGGGCACGTGGTGTCTAAAACATGGAGTATCTGTTGATCCCGTGAAGATTGAAGCAATACAAAGTTGGGAGCAAACCAAGCGGTGGATCAAGCACGTAGCTTTTTGGGCTTAATTTGGTTATTATCGGAGATTCGTGGAAGGGTTTTTCGAATCGCTACTCCATTAACTCAACTAACTCGGAAGGATACAAAATTCGTTTGGAGTGAAGAATGCGAGAAGAATTTCCAAGAGCTTAAGAGGAGACTTATTTTAAGACTGTTTCTAACAATACCATCCGGTTCGAATGGATTTGTTATCTACGGTGATGCTTGAGTGCAAAGGGTTAGGATGTGTTCTCATGCAACGTGGGAAAGTCATAGCCTATGCCTCGCGACAACTTAAATAGTATGAGAGGAATTATCCTACTCATGATCTAGAGTTAGCGTGATCGTTTTTCGCTAAAAATATGGAGGCACTATCTATATGGGGAGAAAGTGGAGATATATTCGGACCATAAAAGCCTTAAATATTTCTTCACTCAAAAAGAACTCAACATCTGGCAAATGACGTTGGCTCGAGCTATTGAAAGACTACGACCACACTATTCAATACCATCATGGAAAGGTGAACGTGGTAGCTGACGCGTTGAGTAGAAGATCATATGCGAACGAAAAGTGCGATGATGTCAAGTATACGATAGAGCCAACTTTAATAGAAAAAGTTAAGGTTGCTCAAGCCACCCAGGCTCTGGAAATGGCGCGTATGAAGAAGAAAGTACAAGAAGGAGCTATTTAAGGGCGAGAATTGATGAAGAAGGAATACTTGAGTCCACTCTAGACTTTGTGTTCCTAACGACTCGATTTGAAGTACAAGATTATGATGGAGGCACACAATACACCATTTGCAATCCATCTCGGAAGTACTAAAATGTATCGTGATCTTGACATACATTTTGGTGGAACAATATGAAGAGAGAGATTGCAAAGTTTATCTCAATGTGTTTAACTTGTCAACGTGTAAAGGCGGAGCATCCGGTACCTAAGGGTCCGTTGCAACCACTTGAGATTCGAAATGGAAGTGGGAACACATTACCATGGATTTTGTTACGGGTCTTCCTACGGTTTCTCAAGGCATCAATGCTATTTGGGTTATTGTTGATAGATTAATCAAGTTCCGCTCATTTCTTGCCGACACGGAGACTTATTCCTTGAACGTCTTGCTAGTATGTACGTGAATGAGATTGTGAGGTTGCAAAGCATGCCGGTATCCATAGTTTTGGATCGTGACCCAAGATTCACTTCAAGATTTTGGGTTAGCTTGCAAAAAGCTATGGGCACAGATTTACGATTTAGTTAAGATACCATCCCCAAACGGACGGACAATCGAGAGGACTATTCAAACTCTTGAAGATCTATTAAGACTCGTGTCCTAGACTTCAAGGCGATTGGGATAAGTATTTACCATTGGTGGAATTCTCCTACAACAACAGCTTATCGTGCAAGTATAGGTGTGGCTCCATTCAAGCATTATATGGACGAAAATGTCGTTCTCAATATGTTGGGATGAGGTGGGTGAAGCAACATTGTTGGGACCCGAGTTAGTACGTATGACTACCGAAAAGATTCAAATGATTCGACAACGTATACAAACGGAACAAGATCGACAAAAGAGTTATGCGGATCTTCATCGAAAAGACGTGGAATTTAGTGTAGGGGATCATGTATTGTTGCGAGTTGCTCCATGGAAGGGAGTTACAAGATTTGGGAATAGAGGAAAGCTCAATCCACGATTTATTGGTCCATTTCAAATTCTTGACCGAGTAGGAAATGTAGCCTATAGACTTGCGTTACCTCCAAGTATGTCTCGTGTTCATAATGTGTTTCACATATCTGTAGCAACGAAATTTGGCACCTTTAGCAACGAAAATCGGTTGTTGCTGAAGCCCCATTTTTTTGTAGTGAATTTGTTCCTGCTAGTTCACAATTATATTGTTGAATTATAGCCAGCCAATTATTCAAATCATTTCAATCATGATATATCGTTATATTTTTGAATTTAAACTTGTTGAGAAACTTTCATGCTCACCCTTGCTATATCATGATAAAACATTGCAGATTAAGGCCAATACGTCGGATACAAGGAAAGGTCCAAGACAGTTCCAACTTTAGTTTACGTATGCGATTAGATTTGTATTAGTAATGTATGATGATAATGTTATGTATTAAATAAGTTATGTATTGTGTATAAGTTAAGGTTACTCGACATTGGGGAATAGTGTGAAATGTAATGTATAAACAATTTACGTTTATATCTTCCGTAAATAGTAATAGTTGTATAGAATGATCGAACCGGATCCGCGGTGATTCGGGACCTCGGATTCGGGGCTCTCACAGTTGGTATCAGAGCTGTTGGTTATGAACCTTAGGTAGGAATACCTGAGACTAATAATCGCAGTGATTAGGATAAGTACTAACTCAAATAGAGTTAGTGTGTCGGTAAGATTCAAAGACTAATCTCGGCGAGTTATAAGATACAGAGTTCCCTAACTCTGATAATAAAGTAGAACATTAAGTGAGGAATAGATAGAGTCTAAAAGACTAAAAGTTCAGTGATAGAAGATCGTAAAACAAAATGATCAAAATATAGAAATGAATCGTAATATATACGATGAGATCACCCCGTGATCTGATAAGGTTATAGTATGGAGGAGGATCAAGCGAATGATTGAAAAGTTTACAGCAAGATTGCTGGGTGTCAGTTGTACTATGAAATGGTACAGATTCAGGAAAGGATTATGAATACGAGTTAAATGAAATTCGTATTGAAAAAGGGGGTTAGTGTTAGGTGGGGATTCAATTGAGGATTCATGTCGGCAGCTGAGTTGTATGATTCCTTATATGGCAGGGAATTGTAATTGGTGTAAAAACTACTTAGTTCTGACAATGATAATCATTGAAATGTTTATGTCGCGCTATTTGATATATGCATATTAAGAGGGTGATTCCTTTCTCATGTGTATAACAGATATATAGGTCATAGGTAGAGGATATAAGGTTAAGTACGAGTTCTTAAAACTCATACTTATGTGACATACTTGATTCATAGTTATATGAAATGTTTATGAACCCCTCAAATGAATGGGACGCCAAAGGTCTGTCTAGGAAAGTTCTTAAACTCATATGATTGTGGCAATTTATGGACTCATAAGTGTGGTTTTACGAACTGGGTATAGTTGTGTGTAAATGGAATATGGAGGATAATAGGAGCAGATAGATTGTTAAGCAAATGATTATTAGTGAAGAATTATGTTTTCCAAAACTCCTAGCTATGCTAGACTTCGAAATGTTGACATCAAGCTAAATACGCACTATGTGCCTTAAAAAAAATATGTAGACTCGTAATCATTTTTGAAACGGTTTAAAGTATAGTCTATGCTACTTATTTCAGCTAGACGCAAATGATTTGAAATATCAAAATTTGTTTTATTTATCACTCATGTACCATGTAACCTGGTGCAGAGATGATATAAATTTGATGGAGTTGTAAATACAGGAATACTTAGTGTGAATTTGATCTAAAATCGTTGTTCCACTATTGTATGATGTGTTATGACAAAGTCATACAATGATTGGCAGATCCTCAAACGGATTTATCATCTGAGACGACATCAAGACGTCATTCTCGAAAATATTTTCAAAAATTTTAATGTGCCAACGGGGTTTGTGTGACGCCCCCAAAATAGGTCCATTCCATCCAACCCATTCTGAGTCGCCAAATACATGGTACAGAAATAACTGCAACTTTATTAATACATTTTTTGTGCAAAATACGACAACATATATACTGTGAGTTTAAATACAATTATTGTCTTCTAGACAATATACATACCCAAATAAATCCCCTTCATAATTATTGATACATTATTTTACAAAAATGGTGAGGACTACTAAACAACTCTTTCTAGAATCCTTCATTCCATACCCCGACTAATATTCGCTACATTCTCGCCTCCTGAGAAGAAAAATGGAACAAAAAGGAAAAGGGTGAGCTCAACTAGCCCAGTAAAGAATATTATGACTAAGATAATATACAAAAATTATCGTTAGTCTTCAACAGGGAAAAATCTAATAGAATACCAATAGAAACCAGCTTTTAAATCAACAATTCTTCTTTGAAACAACAATTCATTAGAAGAGTTAAGTAGAGAATGTAAACTACTATCTTCTATATATAAATTTAAAAGTTCATCGTCGATATTTTATCCCCGTAACATCAATCAATATATATCGGAATCAAATATTCATCTTTGCACTCACAGGCCAAAGATATTCATCATTGGTCAGTGTTCATCTAAACACTGCTCATCTTTGCACTCACAAAGCCAAAGATATTCATCGAAATCATTCATCTTTGCACTACGTGCCAAAGATATTCAAGAATATCATCATTTAGGGTGAGGATGATGAAAAATATTTTAAAGAAAAGCGAATCCGATTGAAAAGAACAAGTATTAAGGATTCATACTTTAAATAACCCAAGTTCGAAAATAATTCATAAATAACCAGAGTGGAGTAAAATTCAAGAATGAAGACCAAAACATAGATCCAATCAAAGATAGGAACTATAACAGACAATCTTGGACATAAAAAAGAAAATTTAATTTTTCTGTGAATAGTGTCGTATTCGTGAATATGTCGTATACGTGAATAGTGCCGTATACGTGAATAGTAACTTCGACACCAAAAGATAGAAATTTCACAAAAAAATATCATCATGCTTCGTGAATAGTACTCGTGAATAGTAACTCGTGAATAGTAACTCATGAATAGTAACTCGTGAATAGTAACTCGTTAATAAAAACTCATGAATAATAACCCCGACATGAAAAGTTCCAAATTTGATAAAAATTTCCAACCAGTATTTCGGCATAATGATATTGAAGAAATAATATCATTTTTAAAAAAAATAATATCCCTTACCTCAGAAAGAATAGTACTTCTGACTGGAACACTGGATATAGTGCTGAAAGAACTTGAACCGTAAAGCAATATTCAAAGTACTAAAATACTCACAAAATATGCTCGATAATATAAAGAGAGAAAGAGAGAGAAATTTGTAGTTTCTGGTGTGATTTTCAATTCTAACCTAAGCACCCTATTTATAGGAAAATGTTTAGAAAACCAAACCAGAAAATTTAATATATATATATATATATGTAAATTTTCTACGCCCAATATTTCAGTCAAAGATCAGCCACTCAAGTAGCCTACATCACAAAAAAAACGTTTTTGTAAATTAAAATATTTAAAACTTTCAAAAATCAATTATTTCGGAACTTTAGAACTTCAATAATTCATAATAAATAGCCCTTTTATCAGAAAATTCGAATCTCGCGAATTTTTATAGGAAATTCAATTCTATACAACTTTGCAGAAGAAAGTTTTTCCAAATTCCAAACAGAAATTGACCGAAATCGATAAACGGATGATTTTACAGGCTATAATCAAATTTCAGTCAAGAAATGGACCCACAGACATGTTTAACATGTTTAAAACAACTTTTGCAACAAAAATACTCTTCCTCCTCATATACTCATATATCCCACATTCATTGTAAAAAAATATCATCATTACTATATAATATAATAAAATATTATTTTATCAGAAAAGATAAAATATCAATTTTAAACAATTGTCACTTTAAAAATTTTCTCCATCTATAACCACATAAAATCAATATTTTTCTCATCATATAAATCAATAATTAATTATTCACAAATAATATTACAGAATCACAGTACTGGCAACTAGGCCGTTCCCAAGAAAGAGGGGGCTTTCCAATAAAGATTTCTCCTTACTGGCGCGCAATTAGGTGACCAAACCTCTCCTTAGAAAGAACTTTCTAGACATTGCCAATAATATTTTTTAATAATATTATTCAGATAATATGAATTATTGCTTCGATAATGGAAAATATTGTGTAGTGACAATTATTGAAACAATAGTAATATAAAATATCAACGCAGCAATTATTGAATCAATAAAATAAAATCTTTGAATAAAGAATTCACTTTGTAACAATTATTGAGTAGTGCCTTCTTACGTAAGAATCAATAATTGGTGCAATATCGTGTACCATCTTGCAACAACGCGTAGACATCGTGTTTTAACCATCGAGTATTCCAACAAAGATAAGCAGTAATAACTACTGTAGATTATTTATAAACAACTTATACTTGTTTTTTCTTCATCCAATCGCTTTCAAGTTATGGGCCCACAAAAGATCTAGCTACCGTCGCATTTAATATTCCCCGACAAAGAAGAATATTCCACGACCAAACGAATATTCCAAACAACAATGAATATTTTATAACCACCTGCTTATTTTTAAAATATTCCTGCATTTTACCCATAACTAACCACATTAATCAATTCAACCCTTACTATTTCAAAATAATAAATAGAGGAAATTAAATTTCATTTATTAATAATTTGGGGTCTTACAACCTCCCCTCCTTATGAAATTTCTTCCTCGAAATTGACGTACGTACCTGGTGTTTCAAAAAGATGAGG
This sequence comes from Panax quinquefolius, assembly GCA_020205615.1. Classification (NCBI taxonomy): domain Eukaryota; kingdom Viridiplantae; phylum Streptophyta; class Magnoliopsida; order Apiales; family Araliaceae; genus Panax; species Panax quinquefolius. The sequence continues at coordinate 35,200,725 of CM035167.1, forward strand.
ATACCTCGCTTTCATTTTCGTTTCTAACTCCTAGGTCATTTCCTCAATAGCATGGTTTCTCCACAAAACTTTAACTTGTGGTATGACCTTCGTGTGTAGGACATGCTCCTTCCTATCCAAGATCATGACAGGTACCTCTTCGTACGTTAAGTCTTCGGCTATCTCGTCCGGTTCTAACTCAATAACGTTGTTTGGGTCTTTCACATATTTACGTAGCACAGATATATGAAAAACATTATGAACACGAGACATACTTGGAGGTAACGCAGCAGTCTATAGGCCACATTTCCTCTTTGGTTCAAGAATCTGAAATGGACCAATAAATCGTGGATTGAGCTTTCCTCTCTTCCCAAATCTTGTAACTCCCTTCCATGGAGCCACACGCAACAATACATGATCCCCAATACTAAATTCCACGTCCTTTCGATGAAGATCCGCATAACTCTTTTGTCGATCCTGTGCTGTTTGTATACGTTGTCGAATCGTTTGGATCTTCTTCGTAGTCATTCGTACCAACTCTGGTCCCAACAACGTTGCTTCTCCTACCTCATCCCAACATACTGGAGAGCGACACTTTCGTCCATACAATGCTTCAAATGGAGCCACACCTATACTTGCATAATAACTGTTGTTGTAGGAGAATTCCACCAATGGTAAATACTTATCCCAACTGCCTTTGAAGTCTAGGACACAGAGTCTTAATAGATCTTCAAGAGTTTGAATAGTCCTCTCTGATTGTCCGTCCGTTTGAGGATAGTATGCCGAACTAAACCGTAAATCCGTGCCCATATCTTTTTGCAAGCTAACCCAAAATCTTGAAGTGAATCTTGGGTCAAGATCCAAAAATATGGATACTGGCATGCCATGCAATCTCACAATCTCATCTACGTACATACGAGCAAGACGTTCAAGGGAATAAGTCTCCCGTATCGGCAAGAAATGAGCAGACTTGTTTAATCTATCAATAATAACCCAAATAGCATTTATGCCTTGAGAAACCGTGGGAAGACCCGTAACGAAATCCATGGTAATGTGTTCCCACTTCCATTTCGGAATCTCAAGTGGTTACAATGGACCCTTTGGCACTTGATGCTCCGCCTTTACACGTTGACAAGTTAAACACATTGAGATAAACTTTGCAATCTCTCTCTTCATATTGTTCCACCAAAATGTATGTCGAAGATCATGATACATTTTGGTACTTCCAGGATGGATTGCAAATGGTGTATTGTGTGCCTCCATCATGATCTTGTACTTCAAATCAGAATCGTTAGGAACACAAAGTCTGGAGTGGACTCGAAGTATTCCTTCTTCATCGATTCTTGCTTCTGGAATATCACCTTCTTGTACTTTCTTCTTCATAATCATCAGCTCCGGGTCTGTGGCTTAAGCAACTTTAACTTTCTCGATTAAAGTTGGTTCTATACATATACTTGACATCATTGAATGGGTCCCCGGAGTCTTGAATTCTATCTTCATCTTTTGTAAATCACACAAAATGGGCCTTTATTTTAACAACATCGCATTTGTTCCCGCGTATGATCTTCTACTCAATGCGTCAGCTACCACGTTCACTTTTCCAGGATGGTATTGAATAGTGTGGTCTTAATCTTTCAATAGCTCAAGCCAACGTCGTTGTCGCATGTTAAGTTCTTTTTGGGTGAAGAAATATTTGAGGCTTTTATGGTCTGAATATATCTCCACTTTCTCTCCATATAGATAGTGCCTCCAGATCTTTAGCGCGAAAATGACTGCTGCCAACTCTAGATCATGAGTAGGATAATTTCTCTCATATTCTTTAAGTTGTCGCGAGGCATAGGCTATGACTTTCCCACATTACATGAGAACACATCCTAACCCTTTGCTCAAGCATCATCAGAGATAACAAATCCATCCGAACCGGATGGTATTGTCAAAACAGTCGAAATGAGTCTCCTCTTGAGATCTTGAAACTCTTCTCGCATTCCTCGCTCCATACGAATTTTGTATCTTTACGAGTTAGCTGAGTTAACGGAGTAGCGATTCTAGAAAATCCTTCCACAAATCTCCGATAATAACCAGCTAAGCCCAAAAAGCTACGTACTTCGGTCACCGTCTTTAGTTGCTCCCAACTTTGTATTGCTTCAATCTTCGCCGGGTTAACAGACACTCCATGTTTTGACACAATGTGCCTAAGGAATGCTACTTCTTCAAGCCAGAACTCGCATTTCTTCAGCTTGGCATATAGCTTGTTATCACGAAGCCTTTGTAGTACCAACTTCAAATGGCGCTCATGATCTTCACGGCTTTTGGAATAGATGAGGATGTCATCAATAAAGACAACAACGAACTGATCCAAATATTCCTTGAATACTCGGTTCATCATATCCATGAAAGCCGCAGGAGCATTAGTCAATCCAAAGGACATGACTAGGAATTCATAATGCCCGTACCGAGTTCTGAAGGCAGTCTTCGGAATATCCTTAGTTTTAACCTTCAGCTGATGATATCCAAAACGAAGATCGATCTTTGAAAAGAATTGCGCTCCTTGTAACTGGTCAAACAGGTCATCAATACGAGGTAGCGGATACCTATTCTTGATGGTGACATGGTTCAATTCTCGATAGTCAATACAAAGTCGCATACTCCGCTCTTTCTTCTTTACAAATAAAACAGAGCACCCCAAGGAGATGTACTTGGGACTTAATAAAATCGATGTCCAATAACTCCTATAGTTGGACCTTTAACTCCTGAAGTTCAATAGGAGCCATTCGATATGGGGTTTTAGAAATGGGCTTTGTACCAGGTTCAAGGTCAATAAAGAATTCAACTTCACGTTCTGGGGGTAGACCAGGAAGTTCTTCAGGAAATACGTCAGGAAAGTCAATAACAACAGGAATATTATTCAAATCTGACGTGTCTTTATTCAAATCCATAACATGGGCTAAGAAAGCTTGACATTCATTTTTCAATAAACGAATAGCTTTATGACTTGATATGACAGTGATTGATTTTAATGGTTTAGTTGCTTGAATTCGCACAACAGGTTGATTAGGAATATGAAAACTAACAACCTTACGAAAACAATCAATTTTGGCATGATGAGTAGTTAACCAATCAATCCCTAAAATCACATCAAAAGCAAGTATCTTTAAAGAGAGAAGGTCAACAGGTAATGTGATGGTGCCAACTTGGATCAAACAAGATTTATAAATAGTGGATGTGATGAAAGTTTCTCCTAACGGAGTTTCCACAGATAGGTCAAAGTCTAATTTATCTGGAGTCAAATTTAAACGTTGAGCACAAACAGGAGAGATAAATGAATGGGTAGCACCGGTATCAAGTAATGTATAAACTTCGCATGAATTTATGATTAGCTTACCCGTGATCACCTCGTTTGGGATCCTCGCATGTTGACCAGTCACGACAAACGCTCTTCCAAGAACCGTTGACTTTGACTTTTCTGGGACAGCCTTTTGAGTCACCATCCTCGCTGGACTTGGTTTCGCTACAATGCAATCTCGAGCGATATGCCCTTCCTTTCCATAGTTATAACATACATTAAACTGTTGTGGGCAGTTTGGGCTGATATGTCCTTCTTTTTCGCACTTATAGCATATAACCGGTGGTCGTTCTCCAACCTTGGAACCAGTTGCTGCTGGTGCTGACATCTTCACATTGTCATTGTTGAATCTCCTCTTTTTAAAATCTCCCCCAGACTCGCTTCTTCTATTTTCATGGCCACAATTACCACCAGAGTGGTTACTGCTTTTATCGAATGTTTTCCTCCCATTTGGTTTTCATTGCTCGATGACATCGCCACCGGTATAACCACAGTTGCGATCCTTGGTTGAACGTACTCATTATCTTGCTTCTAATAATTGAGCCCCGTTGACAACATCTAAATATAAAGAAAATTTATGAGAGATAAGATATCGTAGAATCTCGGGTTTTAAACCTCCGAAACATCCTCGTCATTCGTTCCTCATTCTCTACCAAATGAGGTGCAAACTCGATAACTCTGCGAACTTCGCCTCGATTGGGACACCGCCATGTTGTTTTGTTCTAGTCTAATAAACTCTACTTCCTTCATATGGCGAATACTTTCAGGAAAGTATTTTTTGTTGAAAAGTTTCTGAAACGTTTCCCAAGACATGCGGAGTGCGGCAGGCTGGGTACGTTTCACAGACTCCCACCAGTAATCTGCCTCGCCATGGAACATAAAGGTGGCGAATAGAACCTTCTGTTCCTCCGTGCATCCCAAGACATCGAATATCTTGGTAATTTGCTTGACCCACGTTTCTGCCATGATCGGACCCGGCTTTCCCTTAAATTCTGGTGGTTCCAACTCTTTGAACTGCTTGGCCGTGACAAGCCGTGCGTTGCTATCATTTCCACCCGTATTCTGTACACGAGTCTCCCTCATCTGGTTTTGCATGAACTACAAAAAGCTCCTAAACATCCAAATCGTTCATAAATGCGCTTCGATTGGTGTTGTGTTGTTTATGGGAGGAATATTTCCTTCTGCTGTACGTTCCCTCAGGTGGTGATTAAAGGTGTTTCCACGGTCTCATTAACTCCACCGTTAATATTCTCAGCTGCCATTCTTAAATACTGCCATAAAACAAGGGTTAATTAAACAAATTAACATATCACATATTAACCATATACTTCAACTAACCAACAAATAAGCTTAGGTATGACATACTAGCGAAGGATTACTCGTCTCTCCCCTCCTAGTACTATTCCCCTATCTCCGCCAGAGACCATATCCCTAAGCTCTGATACCAATTGTGACGCCCCCAAAACAGGTATATAACACCCATTCTGAGTCGTCAAAATACATGGTACAGAAACAACTACAAATTTATTAATACAACATAAAAACTGTGAGTTTAAATACAAATATTGTCATCTAGACAATATCCACACTCAAATAAGTCCTCATTACAATTATTAATACACTATTTTACAGAATAGTGAGGACTACTAGAACCACTTCTAAAACCATCATTCCACACCCCGACTAGTACTCGCTACATTCTCGCCTCCTGAGAAGAAAAATGGAATAACAAGGAAAAGGGTGAGCTCAACTAGCCCAGTAAAAAATATTATGACTAAGATATCATAGAACAAATTATCGTTAGTCTTCAACAGGGAAAAATCTAATAGAATACAATAGACAACCAGTTTTAAATCAATCTTCGCAGTGGAAATAATAATTCATTAGAAGAGTTAAGTAGAGAATGCAAACTACTATCTTCTATATATGAATTTAAAAGTTCATCGTCGATATTTTATCCCTGTAACATCAATCAATATATATCTGGAATTAAATATTCATCTTTGCACTACAGGCCAAAGATATTCAATAATATCATCATTTAGGACTGAGGATGATGAAAATATTTTAAAGAAAACGAATCCAGTGAAACAAAAGAACAAGTATTAAGGATTCATACTTTAAATAACCCAAGTTCAAAAATACTTCATAAATAACCAGAGTGGAGTAAAATTCAAGAAAGAAGACCAAAACATAGATCCAATCAAAGATAGGAACTATAACAGACAATCTTGGACATAGAAAAGAAAATTTAATTTTTCCTGTGAATAGTGTCGTATTCGTGAATAGTGCCGTATACGTGAATAGTGCCGTATACGTGAATAGTAACTCCGACACCAAAAGATAGAAATTTCACCAAAAAAATATCATCATGCTTCGTGAATAGTACTCGTGAATAGTAACTCATGAATAGTAACTCATGAATAATAACTCGTGAATAGTAACTCATGAATAGTAACCCCGACATGAAAAGTTCCAAATTTAAAAAAAATTTCCAACCAATATTTCGGCATAATGATATTGAAGAAATAATATCATTTTTTTAAAAAATAATATCCCTTACCTCAGAAAGAATAGTACTTCTGACTGGAATACTGGATATAGTGCTGAAAGAACTTGCACCGTATATCAATACTCAAAGTACTAAAATACTCACAAAATACGCTTGATAATATGGAGAGAGAAAGAGAGAGAAATCTATAGTTTCTGGTGTGATTTTCAATTCTAACCTAAGCACCCTATTTATAGAAAAATGCTTAGAACACCAAACCAGAAAATTTAATATAATAATATATATATATATATATATAAATTTTCTACGCCCAATATTTCAGTCAAAGATCAGCCACTCAAGTAGCCTACATCACAAAAAAAAACGTTTTTGTAAATTAAAATATTTAAAACTTTCAAAAATCAATTATTTCGAAACTTTAGAACTTCAATAATTCATAATAAATAGCCTTTTTATCAGAAAATTCAAATCTCAAGAAATCTTATAGGAAATTCAATTCTTTACAACTTTACAGAAGAAAGTTTTTCCAAATTCTAAACATAAATTGATCAAAATCCATAAACGGACGATTTTACAGGCTATAATCAAATTTCAGTCAAGAAATGGGCCCACAGACATGTTTAACATGTTTTAAACAACTTTTGCAACAAAAATACTTTTCCTCCTTATATACTCATATATCCCACATTCATTGTAAAAAAATATCATCATTATTATATAATATAATAAAATATTATTTTATCAGAAAAGATAAAATATCAATTTTTAACAATTGTCACTTTAAAAATTTTCTCCATCTATAACCGCATAAAATCAATATTTTTCTCATCATATAAATCAATAATTAATTATTCACAAATAATATTACAGAATCACAAGATCGCAACTAAGCCGCTCCTCAGAAAGAGGGGCTTTCAATAAGGATTTCTCTCATCTGGCGCGCAATTAGGTGACCAAACCTCTCCTTAAGATGTAACTTTCTAGACATTGCCAATAATGTTTTCTAATAATATTATTCAGATAATATGAATTATTATTTCGATAATGGAAAATCTTTGTGTAGTGACAATTATTGAAACAATAGTAATATAAAATATCAACGCAAGCAATTATTGAATCAATAAATAAAAAAATCGAATAAGAATTCATCGTAACAATTATCGAGTAGTGCCTTTCACGTAAGAATCAATAATTGGTGCAATACTGCGTGCTCATTGTGCAACAACGCGTAGACATCGTGTTTTAACCATCGAGTATTCCAACAGTATTACTTCAGAATAACTACGCCGTTATTTATAAACAACTTATACTTGTTGTTTTCTTCATCTAATCGCTTTCCATTATGGGCCCAATAAAGATCGCTACCGTCGCATTTAATATTCCCCACAAAGAAGAATATTCCACGACCAAATGAATATTCTCCGACAACAATGAATATTTTATAACCACCTGCTTATTTTTAAAATATTCGCGCATTTTACCTATAACTAACCACATTAATCAATATGTGGATATAAATGTTGGATATATTTATTTTGGTCAAAAATGAAAGAGTTAATGTTGAGGTGTTTATCAGTATTTTTGTCGGAATGGAGGTATTAAAAATTAAACTAGTGTTTTTGAGATATATTGCGTGAATTATTATTTTTAATCCGACCGTTGGATCGGTGTGATTTCTGGATATGTTATACATATATAAGTTGAGTATATGTCCACAAATTTTGAACCGTTAAAAATGAACGTATGATTTGTTATGAATTTTAAGAGGTGACTGGTTCAGAAATTGTTGAAGTTTCGGAATTTATCATTTTGGTAGAAAATTCTAGAATTGGTGGGCCCCACTTTTGGTTGGTGAGAAATGTGCTGGAATTGTTATTCAAATGTGGTGGGTGGGAATAGTAGCAGGTAAAGCCATCAGGTTGCAGGTCAAGTCGGCTTTGGCGTTGTGACAACCCGAGAATTAATAAAATTTTAAAAATTGAATTATGGTTCAAAATTAGAACCAAGATAGACAATTAGTGTATGCGTTTAATATTTTTAAGAATGAATTTTGAGGATTTCAAAATTCTGTGAAGGATTTAGGTGAATTATTCAGGATTAAGTAAATAAGTGAATATGTTCTGTATATATGTGTACAATATGTGGTTAAGGGTCAAGGGTTGACCAGATAAACGATATCTGTAACAAACCCTAAATATATATTAAGAACGTCAACGTTCGGTTAGAAAACCCTAGTGATTAACAAGAAACCTTAGAAACCGGTTTTGGAAACCCTAATTTCAGTTCCGAGAATCTAAAACCCTAATTCGGTGCATGAAACCCTAAATTGGGAACTTAATGGCGTAAGTGTAAATAATTATAATATTAATTAGGGTAAAGCTTAATTATTTAGTAAACCCTAATCTCAAATTATTAAACCCTAATTTCGGGATTAAGAACCCTAATTTTAAAATAGGAAAAACCTAATTGTTAATTTAATAATTTTAATGTTAATTAGGAAGACTTAATCTTAATTTTCAAGTTAAGTAATTAGAAAAGCCTAATCTAATTACGAAATCTAATTTCTATTTTAAAAAATTAATTTTCTATTAGAAACCCTAATTTTGGGTTATAAACCCTAATTCGTGATATTGACCCTAATTGCTTAATTAACGATGGTAATTAGGAAATGTTAATCCTAATTAGAAAGATTTAAGTAATGATTAAGAAATTTTAATATAATTAGAAAATCCTAATTATAATTTAGAAATATTAATTTTCAAATTTTGAAAACCTAAATTGGAAATTTTAGAAATTAAATTGCAAACCCAAAATTTTTTAAACCCTAAATTTTTCAAACCCTAAACCCTAAATTTTTTAAACCCTAAACTCTAAATAAACCCCAAACCCTAAACTCTAAACAAACCCAAAAACCCTAAGGGTTTGGGACAATGTCCATTATGCCATTAAAATAAAATTCCAAATGACAATTTTACCCCTTTTGCAATTCTTTAATGAGTTAGTGTGTAGATCTTGACCTATTATGGGTTGTTCACCAACCCTAAGACAAGCATATGACTTATATCTCAGCAAATTAGCAGCTATACCAGCCCATTCAATGAATCAACTAGATTAAAAAGAGAAAAATAAGAAAAAATCACTCACTTTATTTCTCAAACCAACCAAGACTCTCTCCCTCTCTATAATTTTCAAAATCTAGAGTGAGAAGGAGTGAGAAACAAAGTTATGATCACCACTTAGCTCTTCAAGAATAGCAGCAAGGATCAGAAATCAGAGATCAAAGCTCAAAGTGGTAAAGAACCCTAATTTTTGAAATCCATGTGTTTAATGTTAGATGTTATAATTGGTTGTTATAAGTCAAGTTAGAGAGTGTCATTTGATGATCTGGGTTGCTAAAACTTGGATCCATATCATCTAGATGCTCCAAAATCGAAGTTTTAAAATTCGAAAAGGTTGAAAAATGGGTCGATGACAATGAATGTCGCACCTCTAGATCTTTATGTGTTTGATATTTTATGTGTTTTATGTTTTAAATCCGTTCTATGTTGTAAGGACTGTGATCTAGGACTTTAATCAAGTCTAGATGAAAAGTTACAAGCGGTCAAACAGCGTTGACCACTCACAAAAATTGAAATCTGGGCAGCCTAGATTCCCAGATTTCTTCTGACAAGAGATTCTGAGCCTCAGATCTTGCCTTCGTTTGATGTTTAGGCCATATTGTTGTAATAGTACTGTAGCCTGACATGTTTACTATCGATTCATGCTCTTAAAATACTTAGATCCATACTATAATCAAATTTATGAAAGGTCAAACCACCGTTGACCACCAGCCTGGAACAAAATCTGGAAAACCCATAAATCGTGAAGAATATGCGTCCTGACAAGGTTTGACCAGACAATATTTGTTATGTTTGATGTTTTTGTGGTGATATGATGGTATATACTTGTAGGTTGACATATCTAATACATATTGGAACCTTAACATCACATAAAACAAGATCGGAACATTACATTAATGGAGTGACAAGAAGGCTACTCGGACTGCCTGGGTTCCTGAAGAACCTAGGTAACATCTGACAAGGTTTTAGTTTGCCCAGATCTTTCTGTTTTATGGTAGATTGGCCAGGATATTTGTTGATAGTTATAGTATTACATCTATACTATAAGTATAACACTTAACCCAATCCAGAAACGCATTTATCAACGATCTAGAACTGGTCAAAGTGGGCACCTTGGTCTCGACATCAATTCGGGTTTCTAAAGAAACGTTTCAAGAACACCTATATACGGAGTTTCGTCGCTATAGGGCCCTTTAGCGAAAGTTTCTAATTAATTTAATTTCTAATTTTTCGAAAATTAATTAAAAATAGAAAAAAAATAGATTTTAATTATTAAAAATACTAAATAAATTCGAAAAATTATTTTAAATTCGAAAAATAGTTTTAATTAGTTAGAGTATATTTCATAAATATTTAATATTTTTGAATATAAATGGTATTTAATTTATTAAATTATAATATTAAATAAATTATTTAAAATGATTTAAATACATGAAAATTATGAAAATAATATTATGGTAAAATAAAATATTTTAAGTTATTTTAAGTGACTTTTAATATTTTAGGATGAATTTCATTAATTAATCAATATTAATGGTAATTAGTTTATTTAATAAATATATTAAATAAATTATAGAAAAATAGAATAAATGATTTAAAAATCATATAAAATGATTTAAGTGATATAAAAATATTTGAAGTTATAAAATATAACTTTTGATATTTTTGTCATGAAAATATTAATATTTTAATATTAAAAGCGTATTATAGGATAATGTATTTAACGGTTTAAAAATCTTATTTAAATGATTTTAAGGTAATAAAATACTTAGATATATTATAAATATATTATATATACATGTATTTTATTAATATTTGATAGTAAATAAATATTAATGATAAAGAAATTATGTTGTATTTTATTTATTTAAATAATATATTAATGATTGAAAATTCATGATAAATAGTAATAATTATTTAAAAATTATTACGAAGCTATTTAAAAAAATATTTCAATCGGTATTAAAATTATCTGAGTTAATTGTTAAGTGTTAGTTAGAGTTTAATTGAACTTAGACTCGATAAAAGTCCGACTAGACCGTCAGGATGTTAGAATTATGTCGGGTTCAACTCAGATTGCAATAGTTTGACTTGATACCGAGTCTTATGTGTGTTATAGACTGATAGGGTTATGTGTTATATGTGTTTAGGTTATTCTATATCTATATATATTATAGTATTATATTGTGATGTTATTATTCTAATATTGAAGATCTATATTACTAATATTAGGTCTTCGGATAAAGCGTTAAAAATTGCGTTGCGGTAATCAACAGTTCATGCAAGTTTGTATTTAATTAACTATACTAAGAGTTGTTTCATTCGGATAAGCTTATGGTTAATCATTGCTGATTGCCATGTATAATTGTACTATGTACATATTGTATGTATAAGTCAGGTATGAAAGGCTGATCACCTTCATTACCAGTTGTTTCAGATATATTTGTTCATATATAATACTTGTTCAGTCATAAATTTGTTCCTGCTAGTTCACAATTATATTGTTGAATTATAGCCAGCCAATTATTCAAATCATTTCAATCATGATATCGTTATATTGTTGAATTTAAACTTGCTGGGCAACTTTCATGTTCACCCTTGCTATATCATGATAAAACATTGCAGATTAAGGCGAATACGTCGGATACAAGGAAAGGTCCAAGACAGTTCCCGCTTTAGTTTACGTATGCGATTAGATTTGTATTAGTAATGTATGATGATAATGTTATGTATTAAATAAGTTATGTATTGTGTATAAGTTAAGGTTACTCGACCTTGGGGAATAGTGTGTAATGTAATGTATAAACAATTTATGTTTATATCTTCCACAAATAATAATAGTTGTATAGAATGATCGAACCGGAGCTACGGTGATTCGGGACCTCGGATTCGGGGCTCTCATAGTTGGTATCAGAGCTGTTGGTTATGAACCTTAGGTAGGAATACCTGAGACTAATAACCGCAGTGATTAGGATAAGTACTAACTCAAATAGAGTTAGTGTGTCGGTAAGATTTAAAGACGAATCTCGGTGAGTTATAAGATACAAAGTTCCCTAACTCTGATAATAAAGTTGAACAGTAAGTGAGGAATAAATAGAGTCTAAAAGACTAAAAGTTCAGTGATAGAAGATTGTAAAACAAAACGATCAAAATATAGAAATGAATCGTAATATATACGATGAGATCACCCCGTGATCTGATAAGGTTATAGTATGTAGGAGGATCAAGCGAATGATTAAAAAGTTTACAGCAAGATTGCTGGGTGTCAGTTGTACTATGAATTGGTACATATTCAGGAAAGGATTATGAATACGAGTTAAATGAAATTCGTATTGAAAAAGGGGGTTAGTGTTAATTAGGTGGGGATTCAATTGAGGATTCATGTCTCAAAATTGAGTCAGATGATTCCTTGTATGTAAGGTGGAATTGTAATTTGTGTAAAACTACTTAGTTCTGACAATGATAATCATTGAAATGTTTGTGTCGCGCTATTTGATATATGCATGTTAAGAGGGTGATTCATTTCTCATGTGTATAACAGATAGATAGGTTATAGGTAGAGGATATAAGGTTAAGTACGAGTTCTTAAAACTCATACTTATGTGACATACTTGATTCATAGTTATATAAAATGTTTATGAACCCCTCAGCGAATGGACGCCAAAGGTCTGTCTAGGAAAGTTCTTAAACTCATATGATTGTGGCAATTTATGGACTCATAAGTGTGGTTTTACGAACTGGGTATAGTTGTGTGTAAATGGAATATGGAGGATAATAGGAGCAGATAGATTATTAAGTAAATGATTATTAGTGAAGAATTAAGTTTTCCAAAACTCCTAGCTATGCTAGACTTCGAAATGTTGACATCAAGCTAAATACGCACTATGTGCTTTTAAAAAAAAATATGTAGACTCGTAATCATTTTTGAAACGGTTTAAAGTATAGTCTATGCTACTTATTTCAAACTAGATTTTAAATGATTTGAAATATCAAAATTTGTTTTATTTATCACCATGTACCACGTAAACTCAAAAGTAGATGATATAAATTTGATGGAGTTGTAAATACAGAATACTTAGTGTGAATTTGATCTAAAATCGTTGTTCCACTATTGTATGATGTGTTATGACAAAGTCATACAATGACCAAGCATCCTCAAACGGATCGTTAATACAAAGACGACATCACGACGTCATTCTCAAAAATATTTTCAAAATTTTAATGTGCCAACGGGGTTTGGCTACACCTAAATAATTCGATTGAATTGAATTATTGATATGAGTCTATGCTATTCGATTCAGCTAGACTAATGTTATGAAAACTCTAAAGTGTTCATTAAAAGAAATTTCCCGAACCAAATTGCTTTGGTACGGAATCCTATGATAAGACTGAGGTGAACTATGTTGTTTGGATAAATAATCCAATCAAGTAGCGTAAATATTTGCTATACATAATTAATACGTTATGCATAACGTAAGAGTACGATAGGCTAATCACCTAAAGTACTAACAACGGTAGTTTACCTTCTTTGTGATTGTAAACATACCAAGTAATGTATTGTTTTGCGGTATGATCACTACCGTTAGAACTATGTGTTCATGGTCTATATGACCCTTCAGAACAATTTGAAAACTTTTACTCTTGTGAGTGGTGTATTGGGTAACAAGCAAATGTGTGTGCATGGTGTATGATGAATGGTGTAAGGTGTAAGGTAAATTTCGGGGACGAAATTTTTAGAAGAAGGGGTGAATGTGACAACCCGAGAATTTAGAAAATTTTTAAAATTTTAAAAATTGAATTAAGGTTCAAAATTGGAACCTAGATAGAAAATTAGTGTATGCGTTTAATATTTTAAAGAATGAATTTTGAGGATTTCAAAATTCTGTGAAGGATTTAGGTGAATTATTCAGGATTAAGGAAATAAGTGAATGTGTTCTGTGTATATGTGTACAAAGTATGTGGTTAAGGGTCAAGGGTTGACCAGATAAATGATATCTGTAACAAACCCTAAATATATATTAAGAACATCAACGTTCAGTTAGAAAACCCTAGTGATTAACAAGAAACCATAGAAATCGGTTCTGGAAACATTAATTTCAGTTCTGGGAATCCGAAACCCTAATTCGGTGCATGAAACCTTAAATTGGGAACTTAATGGCGTAAGTGTAAATAATTATAATATTAATTATGGTAAAGCTTAATTATTTAGTAAACCCTAATCTCACATTATTAAACCCTAATTTTAAAATAGGGAAAACCTAATTGTTAATTTAATAATTTAAATGTTAATTAGGAAGACCTAATCCTAATTTTCAAGTTAATTAATTATAAAACCCTAATCTAATTACGAAATCTAATTTCTATTTTAGAAAATTAATTTTCTATTAGAAACCCTAATTTTAGGTTATAAACCCTAATCCGTGATATTGACCCTAATTTCTTAATTAGCGATGGTAATTAGGAAATGCTAATCCTAATTAGAAAGATTTAAGTAATGATTAAGAAATTTTAATATAATTAGAAAATCCTAATTATAATTTAGAAATATTAATTTTCTATTTTTGAAAACCTAAATTGGAAATTTTAAAAATTAAATTGCAAACCCTAAGTTTTTCAAACCCTAAACCCTAAATTTTTTCAAACCCTAAACAAACCCTAAACCCTAAGGGTTTGGGACAATGTCCATTATGCCATTAAAATAAAATTCCAAATGAAAATTTTACCCTTTTTGTAATTCTTTAATGAGTTAGTGTGCAGATCTTGACCTATTATGGGTTGTTCACCAACTCTAAGACTATCATATGACTTATATCTCAGCAAATTAGCAGCTATACCAGCCCATTCAATGAATCAACTAGATTAAAAAGAAAAAAATAAGAAAAAAAATCACTCACTTTATTTCTCAAACCAACCAAGACTATCTCTCTCTATAATTTTTGAAATCTAGAGTGAGAAGGAGTGAGAAACAAAGTTATGATCACCACTTAGCTCTTCAAGAGCAGCAGCAAGGATCAGAAATCAGAGATCAAAGCTCAAAGTGGTAAAGAACCCTAATTTTTGAAATCCATGTGTTTTATGTTAGATGTTGTAATTGGTTGTTATAAGTCAAGTTAGAGAGTGTCATTTGATGATCTGGGTTGCTAAAACTTGGATCCATATCATCTAGATGCTCCAAAATCGAGTTTTTAAAATTCTGGAAAAAGGTTGAAAAATGGCCGACAAATGAATGTCGACCCTCTAGATCTTTATGTGTTTGATATTTTATGTGTTTTATGTTTTAAATCCGTTCTATGTTGTAAGGACTGTGATCTAGGACTTTAATCAAGTCTAGATCAAGTCTAGATGAAAAGTTACAAGCGGTCAAACAAATGTTGACCACTCATTTAAAAATCAAATCAAGGCAAATTGATTTCCGATTTCTTTCCGACAAGAGATTCTGAGCCTCGGATCTTGCCTTCGTTTGATGTTTAGGCCATATTGTTGTAATAGTACTGTAGCCTGACATGTTTAATATCTATTCATGCTCTTAAAATACTTAGATCCATACTATAATCAAATTTATGAAAGGTCAAACCACCGTTGACCACTCACTGAACGAAACTCGGAAAACCCGTAAATCGTGAAGAACAAAAGGCCCCGCCAAGGTTTGACTCGCATAATATTTGTCATGTTTGATGTTTTGTGGTGATATGATGGTATATACTTGTAGTCCGACATATCTAATAAATATTGGAACCTTAACATCACATAAAACACGACCTAACATTACATTAATCGAAAGTGACAAGAAGGCTACTTTATTGCCATTTAGTTCTGAAGAACCTGTAACGTCCCGACAAGGTTTTAGTTTGCCCAGATCTTTTCGTTTTGTGTTAGATTGGCCAAGATCTTTGTTGATAGTTATAGTATTACATCTATACTATAAGTATAACACTTAACCCAGTCCAGAAACGTATTTATCAACGATCTAGAACTGGTCAAAGTGGGCACCTTGGTGTCCGATATCAATTCTGGGTTTCTTAATAATGTTTTCAAGAACACCTATAATGACGGTTCTATCGCTATAGGGCCCTTTTAAATGACGCTTTCTAATTAATTTAATTTTCGATTTTCGAAAATTAATTAAAAATAGAAAAAATAGATTTTAATTATTAAAATACTAAATAAATTCTAAAAAATTATTTTAAATTAGAAAAATAGTTTTTAATTATTTAGAGTATATTTCATAAATATTTAATATTTTGGAATATAAATGGTATTTAATTTATTTAATTAAAATATTAAATAAATTATTTAAAATGATTTAAATACATGAAAAATCATGAAAAATAATATTATGGTAAAATAAAATATTTTAAGTTATTTTAAGTGACTTTTAATATTTTAGGATGAATTTCATTAATTAATCAATATTAATGGTAATTAGTTTATTTAATAAATATATTAAATAAATTATGGAAAAATAGAATAAATGATTTAAAAATCATATAAAATATTTTAAGTTATAAAATATAACTTTTGATATTTTGTCATGAAAATATTAATATTTTAATATTAAAAGCGATTATAGGATAATGTATTTAATCGTTTAAAAATCATATTTAAATGATTTTAAGGTATTAAAATACTTAGATATATTATAAATATATTATAATATTATGACATGTATTTCATTAATATTTGATAGTAAATAAATATTAATGTTAAAGAAATTATGTGGTATTTAATTTATTTAAATATGATATTAATGATTGAAAATTCATGATAAATATTAATAATTATTTAAAAATTATTACTTAGCTTCTGAAAAATATTTTGATCGGTATTAAAATTATCCGAGTTAATTGTTAAGTGTTAGTGAGTTTAATTGAACTTAGATTCGATAAAAAAGTCGATTGACCGCTTGGATGTTAGAATTGTGTCAGGTTCAACTCAGACTGCAATAGTTTGACTTGATACCGAGTCTTATGTGTGTTATAGACTGATAGGGTTATGTGTTATATGTGTTTAGGTTATTCTATATCTATATATATTATAGTATTATATTATGATGATATTATTCTAATATTGGAAATCTATATTACTAATATTAGGTCTTCGGATAAAGCGTTATAAATTGCGTTGTGGTAATCAACTGTTCAGGCAAGTTTGTATTTACTTAACTCTACTAAGAGTTGTTTCATTCGGATAAGCTTATGGTTAATCATTGCTGATTTCCATGTATAATTGTACTCTGTATATATTGCATGTATAAGTAAGGTATGAAAGGTTGATCGCCTTCATTACCAGTTGTTTCAGATATATTTGTTCATATATAATACTTGTTCAGTCATAAATCACTACAAAAAAATGGGCCTTTAGCAACGATTTTTCGGTCAACGACTTTATAAGTCGTTGCTAAAAGTATATGTTTAGCAACGAAATTTGTCCTTCGTTGCAAATTGTGTCAGACTTTCACTTTTTGCAACGAAATTCATACGTCGTTGCAAAATTTCGTTGCTAATTCATTGGCGGAAAAATTTTTTGTTGGAAATTCATTGCAAAATTTTTGGCCACTTGCTTTCCCTACATCGTGGGCAACGGAATTTTTTTTTGTTGCTAAAAATGGGGCTTTAGCAACGATTTTTCAGGCAACGACTTATAAAGTCGTTGCTAAAAGTATATGTTTAGCAACGAAACTTGTCCTTCGTTGCAGATTGTGTCAGCATTTCACTTTTTGCAACGAAATTCATAAGTAGTTGCAAAATTTGGAAACAAAATTCGTTAGAAATTCATTGTAAAATTTTTAACCACTTGATTTCTCTTCATCGTGGGCAACGAAAGTTTTTTTGTTGCTATATTTCGTTGCCTAATATGGACCACATTCATTTGCAATAATTTTTATTTTCGTTGCATATTCTATAGAACTTTTTGCAACGACTATTAAAATATTGCCTTAAATTAAGATGATAATAATAATAATAATAATAGGTAGTAATAATAATAATAATAATATTGTGATGCCCCCAAAATAGGTATACAACACACATTCTGAGTCACCAAATACATGGTATAGAAACAACTACAACTTTATTAATACAATTGTCGTGCAAAATACGACAACACTTAAACTGTGAGTTTAAATACAAATATTGTCTTCTAGACAATATCCACGCTCAAATAAGTCCTCATTACAATTACTGATACACTATTTTACAAAATAGTGAGGACTACTAAAATAAATTCTAGAACCATCATTCCACACCCCAACTAGTACTCGCTACATTCTCGCCTCTTGAGAAGAAAAATGGAACAAAAAGAAAAAAAGTGAACTCAACTAGCCCAGTAAAGAATATTATGACTAAGATAATATAGAACAAATTATCGTTAGTCCTCAACAGTGAAAAATCTGATAGAATATATTAGACAACAAATTTCAGATCAATATTCACAGCGGAAATAACAATTCATAGAGGAGTTATGTAGAGAATGAAATCTACTATAATCTATGAATTTAAAAGTTCATCATCAATATTTTATTCCTGTAACATCAATATTCATCTTTGCACTACAGGCCAAAGATATTCATCAGTTGGTCATGTTCATCTCAACACCTATTCATCTTTGCACTACGGGCCAAAGATATTCATCAGAAAATCATTCATCTTTGCATTACAGGCCAAAGATATTCAGTAATATCATCATTTATGACTGAGAATGATGAAAAATATTTTAAAGAAAATGAATCCAGTGAAACAAAAAAATAAATATTACGGATTCGTACTTTAAACAATCCAAGTTCAAAAATACTTCATAAATAACCATAGTGAAGTAAAATTCAAGAATGAATACCAAAACATGGAGACAATCAAAGCTAGTATCCAATATAGATATTTTGGATAAAAAATGAAAATTTAATTTTTCTGTGAATAGTGTCGTATTCGTGAATAGTACCGTATACGTAAATAGTAACCCCGACACTAAAAGACAAGAATTTCACAAGATAAATCTTACGGGATAAATCACTTTTTTGTCACTGTACTGGGATCTGATTTTCATTGTGGTTATCAAAACTTTTTTTGTTACAATCGAATAACTGTACTCTTAAAAACTTACCAAATGGTCATTCCGTTCGATTTCCGTCTAAAAATTTGACGAAAATGCTGACTGTGCATACTGACCCGTTATTTTTGCTGACGTGGAGGGCAAAAGGCTTGACTTAATTTTTTTTTAAAGAAAATGTTGCTATTGAGTGTCGAACTCTGGACCTCCCCAAACTAGAAATCTTATATTCCAACAAAAACCATTGCACCAACCACCTCTTATGCTAAAACTTATGTAATACTAATATTTAAACCAGCTAACATCTTTTATATGCATGTAAAGACGAGATAATAATAATTGTAATAATTGTAATAATAATAATAATTGTAATAATTATTATTGTAATAATAATAATACTAGTAAAAGAATACTTACTATTTGAATTTAAATATTTACTATATCTATCCATTCTGTATGTTTGTGATGTGAACAAGGATTGGAGAAATTTGGTCAAAGTGGTGAATTATTTATTGGGCGTCTACAAAGTTAGTTTCTTGACAATTTACTCATTTGGCCTTTATTGGATTAATGGTTATTGTTATCATTATTCCTTATGGACAAGTTGTTTACTCCTTAATTCATCGTAATAAGACTGAGTCGACTGACTAACTAACCAACAAGGCAACAAACCATGTTGTTTAAATTTTACAAAGTAAGATTAGTAAGTAACACGAATGTTGGCAATCCACAAAATAAATAATTTGAGTATTTAGTTTTGGATAATTACCCACCTTTTGGGTATAATTATGTTAGGTTTGTAATATTCAAGAACGCAATCAAATTGCAAAAATAAGCGGAAACGTGTAAAATTAGAGTTTAAAATTTTTACAAACCATATACCCGGATCACCCTTTATGCACAATTATTAATTAAACGAAAAAGATGAATAAGAAACATACCCTTGAAGATCCGAGCTTCCTCAGGTACAAATTCACCTCCAATCCTTTTCGCGTTCAACTTGAATCCACCGGGTTTGGTTCCTTCCTTTGATCAACGTTAGCCACCCAAGTGTTTGGCCTCTAGAGGTGATCCACCAAGGAAGAAAAAGAATTCAAGAAGATGGGTGGTTGGCTAAACCCTAGTTTTTTTATCTCTATAAAAAAAGAGCGTACTCTCCCAACTATTGGAATTATAACGTAGTCTTGATATCTGATATAAGACTCCTCTTATAAAGATATCAAGTAACCCTATTAAAATAAGGTATTGTTTAATTAAACCCTTTTAATTAAAGGGACTCCCTAATCTTATTAGGGATAATTAATTAAACTCCTTTAACTAATTTTTCTTCCTAATCCAATTAGGAATAAATGAGTACTTATATTAAATTAATTTCTAAACTCTTTTAGAAATTAAAATAATAATAATAATTATAATAATATTAATAAGACTCCTCTTATTAATTTATATTTAATATTTCTAAAATATTAAATAATAATATTAAGCTATTTAATTTATTCTATCACCATAGATTAAATTAAATATACATAACATATTATTACGATTATGCCATTAACTTCTTAAATAATTATCCTTCCTTTTATTGTGACCCTTTAGGTTCTCCATATTAAACCGGTTGTGAATAAATCAATTAGAACAATTCTAATCTTATTTAAATAAATAAATTAAACAATTAATTTATTTAAATAAATAATATTTATTCTACAATAGGATAAGCCTCCCTAAAGAATCAACGACTTTCCGGATAATATAGATTTCAACATTAATCATAAAAGAACCTTTGAGTAAATAGTTACAGACAATTCAATCCTTCCACCATACAATGTCCCAATTAAATATAAGACATGGAATTATTGTTAAGTCTTATTTTATTCAATTATATGTATTTCGACTCTTAAATGCATAACTCCAAATAATGCAAATTAGAAACTCCTTTCTAATTTCATTCGCTTTCGCCAAGGACTCTTTGGGTTGTCATTTATCGAATCACATAGGACATTTCTCTTCTTTAATAGAAGTGGTAGATTCTTTATCGATCATACATTATCTCCACGTATACAACTTATTATACCCAAGCATACCCTTTGATATACCCTAAGGGTCTTAAGGAATAAGTCAAAGTATAACTCATCATACACAAGATACTATGATGATCTCAAGTCCAAGGATCACTTGACTACTATCACTACAAGAATTCCTATCGATGAACAAGTAAAACTCTATTAGGTATTCCTTAGCTGAGCCACGCTCGGTGAACTTATTCTCTAATAAGCACCTACATACTTGCTTTAGTGTCTCCACACAAATGATCATGAAATCAATCATCCTCATCCAATGAAAGCAAGCAACGATGTACCAATCTATCCGGATTCACTAATCCCCAATTTAGTAATCCAATGATTGGGAACTATTTTAGTTTTAAGCTTTCTAAGAATTTAGATCTCATTAGAATGATCATCATCATTATTCTAAAAGCACTACTTAAAACTATGGGTTTATCACATATTATAAAACAAAGATCATGTAGATAATTAAAAGCCTTTAATAAATTAATACTTTTATTAATAAATGAATAAGATTGTTTCAAAGTATATGCTTTATCATCAAACATGATTGGCTTGTGTGCATACTACTTTCAATCTCCCACTTGCACTAAAGTCAATCGCCATGGTATCTCATACTCTTCTTCTCTAAGTGACGATTATCCTGCTGTTGGATAAGCTTTAGTTAATGGATATGTAATGTTGTTCATGAGAGTCCACTATCTCTATAGTGATTTCCCATCTTTCAATGATTCTAATAATCAAATGAAAGTGCCACAACACATGTTTAGATCCAAGATGAGACTTAGGAACTATTCCTAGTTCTGTAATGAACTTTTAATCCAAACAATTAACTTGTAGACTTCATTTATAGCTATATACTTTGTCTTTATCACTAAACCAAAGAACTCTTTCTTTGTTTGGAACCTTTCCAATTCATCGCACCAATTGCTCAAGATAACGCTTTACCTTAAAGTGGATTTTTCGTCATCTTGGTCCGTCTCGAGAAACTTGAGTCTGTTAAGCCCTCTAGTTTTAATTTAGACCCACCATGAATATGATCACATCCTTAGTGCCGGTTAAGCACTTTAAGATGTTTTTCACTGACTCATAGTGAACTTCTCCATAATATGACTGATCAACATCAGGTCTCGTACATTTCATTGCATGCATGATTGACACTCATACGACCTCTCTTTTCAAGAGTCTGTGGGGAATATTAAGAGAGATACACTCCATAACTCATCGACATGAGACATCTCTTGGAGTTTGCCATGCTAAACGACTTTAGCATCAAATGAATATACGTTCCTTGGGTTAAGTCGAGCATCCTCTTAAATCTATCTATATAGATTTATATCCCCAATTAAGATATTCTTCCCAAATCATTCATGGAGGAATGTTTAGACAACTTTATCTTTACTGATTGTAGCATTGATATGTTATTCCTCATCCGTAGTATATCAACATATAATACTAGAAATTTCACGACGCCCCCCATCGACCCTTTTTTCACACTCTTTTGAGTAGTTCATTCTAACCTCGTCAGATGTAATCGGATCATCATATTCCATGATGTGTACCTCATCATCATCATCCATGATGAATCCATACCTCCTAGGTATCTTCTGCATATACTATTCAGATTTACGATTCGATTGTGGTACAATAGATCTATCTATGTGTTCCTTTTATTTGACTTTATAGTGTTTTGTGGTTCTTGAACTCTTCAAGATCTATTATCCTCCCACTAGCCCTTCAACGATAAACACATTTGTTTGAAAGAAGCGTGTTTCGCAATAAACACCTTTTGCTAAGGTGATTATAGAACATATACCCTAAACTTACTTTAGGATGTCCCACAAATCAGTACATGTCAAATCTTGTCCCAAGCTTATCCTTCAAACCTTTTCACATAAGTTGGACAACCCCTTATCTTAAAATACTTAAGATTAGGAATCCTCCCCGTCCATAACATTTATGGAGTCTTTCAATGGATTTTGAGGTTACCTTTTCGTAGATATGCGTACCATTTCTAGGCATGATCCTGAAGGATCTTTGGAATGCGGTAAAATCATTTTGGACCGTACCATGTTCAACAAGGTATGATTTTTCCTTTCAGATACATCAATCAATTATTACGTATCATGAGGTGTCCATTATGAGAAAAACTATTTGAGATGATCTAGAAACTTATTGCACAAGTATTTATTCCTTGATCTAATCAAAGAGTCTTAATACTTTGCAAATTTGTTTCACTTCAATTTTTTCAACCTTTCAAATAATTCACACTTGTATTTCAACAAATACATACATTCAACTCTTTGAATGATCATCTTCTTTTCTTATACTAGTTTGTTCAATATGCAAAAATTATTTTCATGTAAGTCAAGTATACAAAATTTATTAAGTAATATTCCATTCTATACAAAACATTATTATTATAAATAGAACAACAATTGTTCTTAATTATAATACCAAAGATTTCATTGTCCAACAATAAAATGGAAATAATATTTTAACAAGAACTGGAATACAATAACAACTTATTGACTTAATAGATTTGCCCGTAGGCATTGCTAAATTATAAGTTTCTATGGCTAATATGCAACAACCTTTGCTTCATTTTCCACACATAGGATTACTTACCTTGTTTAACTTTCTACTTCTGCTTGGTCCCTTCATAAATCTATATTTATGATAACCAAAGTCGGTATCCAATACCCAAGTAGAACCTTGACTTAAAGAAAAATTTATTTCAATCATGAACAAAAATTGTATTGTAACCGAAACTTCACTAAGCTTCTTTGGTTAGCCTCTGCAAGATGCTTCTTACAGTTTCTTTCCAGTGTCCAGGCTTATTGAGTGGAAGCAAGCTCCTTTGCTATCCGTATCAGTTTTGTTCTTATTATCCTTTGTTTATGCCTTTCTATTTACCTTCTTTGAATCATTTTTCTTTTCAGAAGATCCTTTGGCCCCTACCAGTAAGACTTGATCTTTCTTGGTTGAAAGTGACTCTCAACATTTTTCAATATGTTAAGCAAATCAACGAGGTCGATATTCAGCTTGTTCATATGAAAAATTCACAACAATTGTGAAAGGAGTCCGGAGTGAGTGCAAGATCAAATCTTGGCTCAACTCTCCATCCATGACAAAACTCGTTGTCCTAATTGATCAATCAAATTGATAATGTTAAGGACTTTTATCTGCATCAGAAGTGTCATCTGGTCATTCTAGATCGGAAGAGCTCCTTAGATATCCGATATCTATCGGTCCTAATTTCCTCACCATCAACTACTTGATGTGCAGAATATAGTAGAGAACATCCATAGTTTCATGCCGACGTCAAGCTCGTTACTCATGGATGCGAGCATGATGCATCGAGCCAATCTGTGCATCATCTTGCCATTTTCTAAAAGTAGCAATCTCTTCCTCGAGGCATTGTCTGCAACCATTGCAGGGATAGACGTATTAAGGATATAAGATAGTTTTTCAGCTATGAGAACTATTCTCAAATTCTTTAACCAATCCGTTTAATTCGGTCTGGTTAATTTAGCATCTAATATGCTTCGCAGTGATAGTAATTTTTAGACATTGTAAAATTCTGTAAATGAATTTGTAATTAACAACATTTAAACATATATTCTTTTATTAATTACCAAAATAAATTAGGTCTTGTTTTAAATTGGTATCTCCCACTATTTTCTTCAAACTATATTACCCTCACTTATATAGTTCGGCAAAATCTAATTAAAGATTTGCTAGTGAGAATAAGGATCCCATTTCAAATGTATATAGCTTTGTGGTGACACAACAAACTATATATAAATAAATAGGTAGACAATTTTTGTCAATTACATCAACTATGCAACTCCTTTTCTTTTGCCTCTTAGATTATTTTGATCAAGTGGTGGCACATCCAAATCAAAATTATCTAAGTTAAGTCCGACCTAGCACTCCATATATTCAAAAAGAAAATATCATCCTTGTGGTGACACAACAAAACAATATTGTTCAATTTTCTTTATAAGCATCAAATGTGATAAATTAACATCTTAAATACTTAATACTTGCCTTGTGGTGACACAACAAACTCATATTAAATATTTAATACTCTATTAATTTTATCATGCTAGAATATGACGCTCGATATTCCAAATATCTTTGAACGCTTAGGACTTAATATAAAAATTTGAGGGGTTTGTTATTAATTTGTCTCATCTTGTTTAGCGCACATGCACATATATATATAAAATACGCATCATATTAATGAACATGCGAAGCATGTTTGCATAATATATAATATATATAGAATAAGCATGCACATATAGAATACAATATTCTACCCGGATTGATTATGGACTTTTATTCTAGTTTGGTTCACTAGAGCCGCCAAGTGAACCAAAAGGTCAAACCCTAGGGATGCAAGAAATAATATTTAAATATAACTATTACATTTAAACCCGGGCTCCATTACAAACGGGTCTTCAAGCGCTCCTTGCTCCTTGATCTCCAATTTTTCAAAATTAATTCTAACTATTCCTATTACAAAACTATTTAAAATAAATAGAAGCCTTGATCGCTAATCGAGGGAAGTACATAGGAGGAGATAGAATTTACATTAAGAAAAATTAGAGAAGACGAGGTACGCAGACCCCATTTAATAAAACCCATACATTCATGCATCCAACTAAAATAAAATCCAATCACATTGGTCAATAGTCTATAATTAATTCCATTTATTATCATACACATCACCATATGCATCAATACATAACATTCATCTGATGAATAATAAACATTCAATATATATATTGATATCATTTAATGGGCAAATTTAGTTAGTATAAAATCTATTTTGAATCAAAATAAACTCCTTTATTTTAATCCAAATTTAAATCAAAATAAAACTATTTTATTTTAATTTATCCAATTTTGAATAAAATAAACTATTTTATTTTAATCAAAATCTTTAATCAAAATAAACTCCTTTATTTTAATTAATTATGGAATCCAATTCCATGTAATAAAAAAATTATTAAAGGAAACACGGATTATCTTTCCTATTCACAAATAAACTCCTTTATTTTGAATAATATGAAATCTTATTTCATATCTAAATAAACTCCTTTATTTAAGAAAAAGACTGATTCTTTTTCCTATTCACAAATAAACCTTTTTATTTTTGAATAATATGAAATCTAATTTCATATCAAAATAAACTCCTTTATTTAAGGAAAATAGAATCCAATTTCAACTCTAATTAGTTATCTTGAAATCCAATTCCAACTCTAATTAGTTAGCATGAAATTTAATTTTAAAATTAAAATAAACTTTTTATTTTAAGATTAAAATGAACTTTTTATTTTAAAATTAAAATAAACTTTATTTTAATTCTAAAATTATTAAGAATAATATATATATAACTATTATATATATATATATAATAATCGTATATATATATATATGTCAAATATATATATATATATATATATATATATATATATTTATATATATATATATATTACGTTAACATGGTTGCCTCGATTTCAAATAGGATTTTATTTTTATTTTTTTATAAATAAATTTTATACAATAAAATTATGCCCAATTAAATTGTTCTAAACACATATCAATATATATATCAAATTAAAATAATTAATAATTCGCATAAAGGTTTGGCTCTGATGCCACTGTTAGGTTTGTAATATTCAAGAACGCAATCAAATTGCAAAAATAAGCGGAAACGTGTAAAATCAGAGTTTAAAATTTTTACAAACCATATACCCGGATCACCCTTTATGAACAATTATTAATTAAACGAAAAAGATGAATAAGAAACATTCCCTTGAAGATCCGAGCTTCCTCGCGCAGTACAAGTTCACCTCCAATCCTTTTTCGCTCAACTTGAATCCATCGGGTTTGGTTCCTTCCTTTGATCAACGTTAGCCACCCAAGTGTTTGGCCTCAGAGGTGATCCACCAAGGAAGAAAAAGAATTCAAGAAGATGGGTGGTTTGTAAGACCGAAATTTTTAAATAAAAAGGAATTTCCTTTATTTATTATTTTGAAATAGTAAGGGTTGATTTGATTAATGTGGATAGTTAAGGGTTAAATACGCAAATATTTCAAAATAAGCAAGTGGTTATAAAATATTCATCATCATTGTGGGAATATTCGTTTGGTCGTGGAATATTCATCTTTTGGGAATATTCGTATTACGACCAAGCAGCACCATGTGTGGGCCCCATAACTAAAAAAGCGATTGGATGAAGAAAACGACAAATATAAGTTGTTTTTAAATAACGGCAGAAGTTGTTACCAAGATTATCATCGTTGGAATACCCGGTGGTTAAAACACACTAATACGCGTTGTTGAACAAGAAGATACCAGATTGCACCAATTATTGATTCTTACGTAAGAAGGCACTACTCAATAATGGTTACAAAGAATTATCGCTCAAAGATTTTATCGAGTTAATAATTGTCGCGTTGATATTTTATATTGTTGTTGTTTCAATAATTGTCATTACACAAGATTTTTCATTATCGAAGCAATAATTCATATTATCCTGAATAATATTATTAGATAACATTATTGGCAATGTCTAGAAAGTTCTCGCCTAAGGAGAGGTTTGGTCACCTAATTGCGCCACAAGAAGAAGAAATTTTTATTGGAAAGCCCCTCTTCCTAGAACCTACTCGGTGTCAATATTGTGATTCTCGTAATATTATTTGTGAATAATTAATTATTGATTTATATGATGAGGAAAATATTGATTTTATGTGGATATAGATGGAGAAAATTTTAAAATGACAATTGTTGAAAATTAATATTTTATCTTTTTCTCGATAAAATAATTCATTTAAATATATTATTTTAATAATATATTAATGGTGATATTTTTACAACTAATGTGGGATATATGAGTATACGAGGAGGAAGAGTATTTTTGTTGCAATAAATGTTTAAAACATGTTAAACATGTCATGGGACCCCATTTATCGATCGAAATTTGATTATATACCTGTAAAATCGCCTGCTTGTGGATTTTTGGTCAATTTTTATTTGAATTTGGAAAAACTTTCTTCTGCAAAGTTGTAGAGAATTGAAATTCCTATAAAAACTCATGAGATTCGAATTTTTTGATGAAAGGGCTATTTATTATGAATTATTGAAGTTTCAAGTTCAAATAATTGATTTTTGTAAGTTTTAATTATTTATTTTATGAAAAACGTTTTTTTATCATTTCTTTCTAGAAGGTTGGCATGTGGGAAATGTTGGGATCTGATTTCCAAAGAGGCGTAGGAAATTTATTAATAATAATATATTTTATTAAATTTTTCGCTTTGGTGTTCTAAGCATTTTCCTATAAATAGGTGCTTAGGTTAGAATTGAAAATCACACCGTAAATCAAGTTTTTCTCTCTATATTATCGAGTTTATTCTTGTGAGTATTTTGAGTATACTTTGAGTATTGCTATACAAAGGCAAG
The DNA here is from genome assembly GCA_020205615.1 of Panax quinquefolius. Classification (NCBI taxonomy): domain Eukaryota; kingdom Viridiplantae; phylum Streptophyta; class Magnoliopsida; order Apiales; family Araliaceae; genus Panax; species Panax quinquefolius. The sequence goes on from CM035167.1 coordinate 35,229,255, forward strand.
TCCAAGTCATAGCCTATATATCCCTGTTTCAAATTGTAAGACCGATCTTTCGAGGTAAGGGATATTATTTTTTTTTCAGAATGATATTATTTCTTCAATATCATTATATCGAAATGTTGATCTGAAGTTTTTATCAAATTTGGAACTTTTTCATGTCGGGGTTACTATTCATGAGTTACTATTCATGAGTTACTATTCACGAAAGTTACTATTCATGAGTTACTATTCACGAAAGTTACTATTCACTTAGTACTATTCATGAAGCGTGAAGATGTTTTTTTGTGGAATTTCTATCTTTTGGTGTCTGAGTTAGTTATTCACGATATTCACTATTCACGATACCAAGACTATTCACGATATCTGGACTATTCACCTAAAAAATAAAATTTCTTCTTTTCGTCTAAAATATCTATTTCGGATACTAACTCGATCAGATCCATGTTTTGATCATTCTTGAATTTTACACCACTATGATTATTTTTGAGGTATTTTGGACGTGGATAAAACCAAGTACTAATCCTTAATCCTTAATCCTTGTCATTTTGTTTCACCGGATTCGTTTTTTTAAAAAATATTTTCATCATCCTCGCCTTAAATGATGATATTATGGAATATCTTTGGCCTCAGAAAGTGCAAAGATGAATGATTTCTTAAGAATATCTTTGGCCGTCAGAAAAGTGCAAAGATGAATGATTTCAAGAATATCTTTGCCCAGAAAAGCAAAGATGAACAGTGTTTAAATGAACATGATTAATCGATGAATATCTTTCGGCCGTAGTGCAAAGATGAATATTTGATTCCAGATGTATATCGATTGATGTTACAGGATAAAAGATAGACGATGAACTTTTAAATTCATACATGAAGATAGTAGTTTGCATTCTCTACTTAACTCTTCTAATGAATTATTATTTTCTAATAATATTGATTTAAAATTTGTTGTCTATCAGATTCTATTAGATTTTTCCTCGTTGAAGACTAACGATAATTTGTTGTATATTATCTTAGTCATAATATTCTTTACTAAGCTAGTTGAGCTCACCCTTTTCCTTTTTTGTTCCATTTTTCTCGTGGAGGCTAGAATATAGCGAAGTATTTAGCCTGGGGGTATGGAATGAAGGTTTTAGAAAGGATTGTTTAGTAGTCCTCACCATTTTTGTAAAATAATGTATCAATAAATGTGATGAGGATTTATTTGAGTATAGATATTGTCTAGAAGATAATATTTGTATTCAAACTCGCGCTTTTTACCGTTGTAATAATAAAGTTGTAGTTGTTTCGCATCATGTATTGACAACTCGTAATAGGTGATGTATACCTATTTTGGGGGCGCCACAGATTGGTATCGTAGCTTAGGATATGATCTCTGGTGAGATCGGGGAATAGAACTAGGAGGGAGAGACGAGTAAATCCTTCGCTAGTGTGTCCTACCTAAGCTTATTTGTTAGTTGGTCAAGATATAGGATATTATGTGATATATTGATTTCCTTAATTAACCCTTGTTTTATGACAAGATTTGAGAATGTCGATCGAGAATATTAACAATGGAAATGAGACCGTGGAGATGCCTGTACTCACCAACGAGGAGAACGGTAACAGTCGGGCAATGTTCCTCCCGTGAACAACACCATCGAGCAGATGATGAACGAGGGATGTTTAGAAGTTTTTTGCAGCTCATGCAAAATCGACGAGGAGACTCGTGTTCAAAATACAGGAGGAAATGATAGCAATTCACGGGTTGTCACACCAAGCAGCTTCAAAGAGTTGGGACCACCGTAATTTAAGGGAAAGCCGATCCGATCATGGCGGAAACACGGGTCAAACAAATTACCAAGATATTCGATGTCTTGGGATGCACGGAGGAACAGAAGGTTCCATTCGCCACCTTTATGTTCCGTGATGAGGCGATCATCGGTGGGAGTCTGTGAAGCGCACTCCATCCAAACCAAGACTCAAAGATGTCTTGGGAGACGCTTTCAGAAGCTATTTAATGACAAATACTTTCCCGAAAGTGTTCATCATATACGAAGGAAGTGGAGTTCATCGATTGAACAAAACAATACGACGGTGTCTCAAAGACGAGGCAAAGTTTGCAGAGTTATCCGTGTTTCAGACCTCATTTGGTGGAGAATGAGGAACGATGACGCGGATGTTTCTTAGAGGTTTGAAACCCCCAGATACGCCAAGATCTCATTTCTCATAAATTTTTTCTTTATTCGAGATGTTGTAAATGTGGCTCAATTATTAGAGCGAGATAACGAGTACTACCAATCGAGGGACCACAACCGTGGATCGTATCGTAGATAGCAGTCCAATGTAATAATGATAACTCATGGAGAAAGAAAACAGACGGACAGAAATGGTAACCACTCTGGTGGTAATCATGGCCATGAAAATAGAAGAAGCGAAGTCGGGAGGAGATTTTAAAAGAGGAGATTTAACAAATGACTATGTGAAGACGACAAAATCACGGCAAGAAGAATCGGTTCTAATGGAGGAGAACGACCACCCATTATATGCTACAAATGCGAAAAGAGGGACATATCACCAAACCGCCCACAACAGCTTCAAGGTATGCTATAATTGTGGAAAGGAAGGACATATCGCCGAGATCAGACAAGAGCGAAACCTAGTTCAATGGGGACGGTGACTCAAAAGACTATCCCGTAAAAGTCAAAGTCAACGATTCCGGAAGAGCGTTTGTTGTGGATCGGTCATAATGCGAGGAACCCAAACGAGGTGATCACGGTAAGCTATTTATAAATTCTTGCAAGTTTATACCTTACTTGATACCGGCATACTACCATTCATTTATCTCTCCGCATGTGCTCAACGCTTAAACTTGACTCGGAGAAATTAGACTTTGACCTATCTCGTGGAAACTCCGTTAGAGAAACTTTCATCACATCCATCGCTTATAAATCTTGTTTGATTCAAGTTGGCACCATTACCTTACCTCATTGAATTTTATCTCTTTAAAGATACTTGCTTTTGATGTGATTTTAGGGATTGATTGGTTAACTACTCATCATGCCAAAATTGATTGTTTTCGTAAGGTTGTTAGTTTTCATATTCCTAACCAACCCGTGTATTTAATTCAAGCAACTAAACCATTAAAATCGATCACCATCATATCTAATCATAAAGCTATTCGCTTATCGAAAAAAATGGATGTCAAGCTTTCCTAGCCCATGTTATGGATTTGAATAAAGACACGCCAAATTTGAATAATATTCTGTTGTTATTGACTTTTCCGACGATTTTCAAGAACTTCCCGCCTACCCCGTAACGTGAAGTTCAATTCTTTATTGATCTTGAACCGTACAAAGCCCATTTCTAAAACCCCATATCGAATGGCTCCTATTGAACTTCAGAGTTAAAGGTCCAACTACGTGAATTGTTGGACATCGGTTTCATTCGCCCCAAGTACATCTCCTGGGGTGCTCCTGCTTTATTTGTAAAGAAGAAAGACGGAGTATGCGATTTTGTATCGACTATCGGGAATTGAACCATGTCACCATCAAGAATAGGTATCCTCTACCTCGTATTGATGACTTGTTTGACCAATTGTAAGGGGCACAATTCTTTTCAAAAATCGATCTTCGCTCGATATCATCACCAAGATTAGAATCGAGGATATTCCAAAGACCCGCCTTCGTACTCTCTGCAGATGGGCATTATGAATTTTAGTCATGTCTTTCTGACTAACTAATGCTCCTCGCGGCTTTCATGGATATGATGAACCGAGTATTCAAGGAATATTTGGATCAATTCGTTGTTGTCTTTATTGATGACATCCTCATATATTCCAAAAAGCCGTGAAGATCATGAGCACCATTTGAAGTCGGTACTCCAAAGGCTTCGTGAAAACCAACTATATGCCAAATTGAAGAAATGCGAAGTTCGCTTCGAGGAAGTAGCATTCCTTGGGCACGTGGTGTCGAAACATGGAGTATCCGCTGATCCCCAAGATGAAGCAATACAAAGTTGGGAGCAACCAAGTTTTGATCAAGCACGTAGCTTTTGGGCTTAGCTGGTTATTATCGGAGATTCGTGGAAGGGTTTTCTAATCGCTACTCCATTAACTCATTTAACTCCTAAGGATACAAAATTCGCTTGGAGCGAAGAATGCGAGAAAAGTTTCCAAGAGCTTAAGAGGAGACTTATTTTGGCACTGCTCTAACAATACCATCCGGTTCGGATGGATTTGTTATCTACAAATGATGCTTCGTGAAAAGGGTTAGGATGTGTTCTCATGCAACGTGGGAAAGTCATAGCCTATGCCTCGCGACAACTTAAAGAGTATGAGAGGAATTATCCTACTCATGATCTAGAGTCAGGCAGCATGCTTTTGCGCTAAAAATATGGAGGCACTATCTATATGGGGAGAAAGTGGAGATATATTCGCACCATAAAAGCCTTAAATATTTCTTCACTCAAAAAGAACTCAACATGCAAGGCAATGACGCTGGCTCGAGCTATTGAAAGACTACGACCACACTATTCAATACCATCCCGGTAAAGTTTAACGAGGTAGCCGATTTATCGAGTAGAAGATCATATGCGGAACGAAAAGCGATGATGTCAAGTATACGACAGAGCCAACTTTAATAGAAAAGTTAAGGTTGCTCAAGCCACCCAATTCCGAGAAATGATGCGTATGAAGAAGAAAGTACAAGAAGGAGCTATTCCTAAGCGAGAATTGATGAAGAAGGAATACTTGAGTCCACTCTAGACTTTGTGTTCCTAACGACTCGATTTGAAGTACAAGATTATGATGGAGGCACACAACACGCCATTTTTTAAATAAAAGGAAAAAGGAATTTCCTTTATTTATTATTTTGAAATAGTAAGGGTTGATTTGATTAATGTGGATAGTTAGGGTTAAATACGCAAATATTTCAAAATAAGCAAGTGGTTATAAAATATTCATTATCGTTTGGGAATATTCGCTTGGTCGTGGAATATTCAGATCGTTTGGGAATATTCGCACGACTGCACGCAGCCCATGTGTGGGCCCCATAACTGAAAGTTTATTGGATGAAGAAAAACACAAATATAAGTTGTTTTAAATAAACTACAGAAGTTGTTACCAAGTATCATCGTTGAATACCCTGTGGTTAAAACACACTAATACGCGTTGTCGAACAAAGAAGATACCAGATTGCACCAATTATTGATTCTTACGTAAGAAGGCACTACTCAATAATGGTTACAAAGAATTATCGCTCAAAGATTTTATCGAAAGTTAATAATTGTCGTCATTGATATTTTATATTGTCGTTGTTTCAATAATTGTCATTACACAAGATTTTTCATTATCGAAGCAATAATTCATATTATCTAATAATATTATTAGATAACATTATTGGCAATGTCTAGAAAGTTCGCCTAAGGAGAGGTTTGGTCACCTAATTGCGCCAAGAAGAAGAAATTTTATCGAAAGCCCCCCCTCTTCCTCGAACCGCCTCGTTGTCAATATTGTGATTTCGTAATATTATTTGTGAATAATTAATTATTGATTTATATGATGAGGAAAATATTGATTTTATGTGGATATAGATGGAGAAAAATTTTAAAATGACAATTGTTGAAAATTAATATTTTATCTTTTTCTCGATAAAATAATTCATTTAAATATATTATTTTAATAATATATTAACTGTGATATTTTTACAAACGTAATGTGGGATATATGAGTATACGAGGAGGAAGAGTATTTTTGTTGCAATAAATGTTTAAAACATGTTAAACATGCTCATGGACCCCATTTATCGATCAAATTTGATTATATACCGTAAAATCGCCTCGCTTGTGGATTTTGGCCAATTTCTATTTGGAATTTGGAAAAACTTTCTTCTCGCAAAAAGTTGTAGAGAATTGAATTTCTATAAAAAACTCGCGAGATTCGAATTTTCTGATGAAAGGGCTATTTATTATGAATTATTGAAGTTCAAGTTCAAATAATTGATTTTTGTAAGTTTTAATTATTTATTTTATGAAAAACGTTTTTTATCATTTCTTTTTCTAGAAGGTTGGCATGTGGGAAATGTTGGGATCTGATTTCCAAAGAGGCGAGAAAATTTATTAATAATAATATATTTTATTAAATTTTTCGCTTTGTGTTCTAAGCATTTTCCTATAAATAGGTGCTTAGGTTAGAATTGAAAATCACACCGTAAATCAGTTTTTTCTCTATATTATCGAGTTTATTCTTGTGAGTATTTTGAGTATACTTTGAGTATTGCTATATTTGCAAGTCCAAGTCATAGCCTATATCCCTAGTGTTTCAAATTGTAAGTACCGATCTTTCGAGGTAAGTGGATATTATTTTTTTTTCAGAATGATATTATTTCTTCAATATCATTATGTCAAATGTTGATCCAAGTTTTTATCAAATTTGGAACTTTTTCATTCTGGGTTATTATTCATGAGTTACTATTCATGAGTTACTATTCACGAAGTTACTATTCACGAAGTTACTATTCATGAAGTTACTATTCACGAGTTACTATTCACAGTACTATTCATGAAGCGTGAAGATGTTTTTTTGTGGAATTTCTATCTTTTGTGTGTCTGAGTTACTATTCACGATATAAGACTATTCACGATACTAAGACTATTCACGATACTAAGACTATTCAATTTAAAAATAAAATTTCTTCTTTTCGTCTCAAAATATCTATTCGGATACTAACTCGATCAGATCCATGTTTTGATCATTCTGAATTTTACACCACTATGATTATTTTTGAGGTATTTTTGGACGTGATAAAACCAAGTACTAATCCTTAATCCTTAATCCTTGTCATTTTGTTTCATCGATTCGCTTTTTTAAAAAAATATTTTTCATCATCCTCGCCTTAAATGATGATATTATGGAATATCTTCATTCAGAAAAGTAAAAGATGAATGATTTCTTAAGAATATCTTCGCCTCAGAGAAAGCAAAGATGAATGATTTCAAGAATATCTTCGCCCAGAAAAAAAAGATGAACAGTGTTTAAATGAATATGACTAATCGATGAATATCTTCGCCCAGAGAGTAAAAGATGAATATTTGATTCCGTATGTATATCGATTGATGTTACAGGATAAAAGATAGACGATGAACTTTTAAATTCATACATGTAAGATAGTAGTTTGCATTCTCTACTTAACTCTTCTAATGAATTATTATTTTCATGTAATATTGATTTAAAATTTGTTGTCTATCAGATTCTATTAGATTTTTTCCTCGTTGAAGACTAACGATAATTTGTCAGATATTATCTTAGTCATAATATTCTTTATCGAGCTAGTTGAGCTCACCCTTTTCCTTTTTGTTCCATTTTTTTTCTCAGAGGCTAGAATATAGCGAAGTATTTAGCCTGGGGTATGGAATGAAGGTTTTAGAAAGGATTGTTTAGTAGTCCTCACCATTTTTGTAAAATAATGTATCAATAAATGTGATGAGGATTTATTTGAGTATAGATATTGTCTGTAAGATAATATTTGTATTCAAACTCACGCTTTTATCGTTGTAATAATAAAGTTGTAGTTGTTTTCGCACTCACGTATTCGACAACTCGTAATGGGTGATGTATACCTATTTTGGGGGCGCCACAGCTTGGTATCGTAGTTTAGGATATGATCTCCAATGAGATCGGGAATAGAATCAGAGGGGAGAGACGAGTAAATCCTTCGCTAAAGTGTGTCCTACCTAAGCTTATTTGTTAGTTGGTCAAGATATAGGATATTATGTGATATATTGATTTCTTAATTAACCCTTGTTTTATGACAAGATTTGAGAATGTCGATCGAGAATATTAACAATGGAAATGAGACCGTGGAGATGCCTCAGACTCACCAACGAGGAGAACGTGCAACAGTCGGGCAATGTTCCTCCCGTGAACAACACCATCGAAAGCAGATGATGAACGAGGGATGTTTAGAAGTTTTTTGTAGCTCATGCAAAATCGCACGAGGAGACTCGTGTTCAAAATACAGAGGAAATGATAGCAATTCATTCAGTTGTCACAAACAAGCAGCTCAAAGAGTCGGGACCACCTGTAATTTAAGGGAAAGCCGATCCGATCACGGCGGAAACACGGGTCAAACAAATTACCAAGATATTCGATGTCTGGGATGCACTGAGAGAACAGAAGGTTCCATTCGCCACCCTTTATGTTCCGCGGGCGAGGCGCATCATCGGTGGGAGTCTCTGGAAGCTGCACTCCATCCAAACCGCACTCAAAGATGTCTTGGGAGACGCTTTCAGAAGTTATTTAATGACAAATACTTTCCCGAAAGTGTTCGCTATATACGAAGGAAGTGGAGTTCATCGATTGAACAAAACAACACGATTTGTCTCAAAGACGAGGCAAAGTTTGCAGAGTTATCTGTGTTTCAGACCTCATTTGGTGGAGAATGAGGAACGATGACGCGGATGTTTTTAGAGGTTTGAAACCCCAAGATACGCCAAGATCTCATTTCTCATAAATTTTCTTTATTCAGATGTTGTAAATGTGGCTCAATTATTAGAGCGAGATAACGAGTACTGGCCAACCGAGGGACCACAACCAGATCGTAGATAGTAGATAGCAACAATGTAATAATGATAACTCATGGAGAAAGAAACAGACGGACAAAAATGGTAACCACTCCGTGGTAATCATGGCCATGAAAATAGAAGAAGCGAGTCAGAGGAGATTTTAAAAAGAGGAGATTTAACAACCACTATGTGAAGATGACAAAGGTTTCAGCAAAGAATCGGTTCTAAGTGGAGGAGAAACCACCACCCATTATATGCTACAAATGCGAAAAGAGGGACATATCACCAAACCGCCCACAACAGCTCAAGGTATGCTATAATTGTGGAAAGGAAGGACATATCGCCGAGATCAGACAAGAATAAACCTAGTTCAATGGGGATATGTGACTCAAAAGATCGTCCCGTAAAAGTCAAAGTCAACGATTCCGGAAGAGCGCTTTGTTCAGGATCGGTCATAATGCGAGGAACCCAAACGAGGTGATCACGGTAAGCTATTTATAAATTTTTGCTAAGTTTATACCTTACTTGATACCGCATACCCATTCATTTATCTCTCCCGCATGTGCTCAACGCTTAAACTCGACTCCCGAGAAATTAGACTTTGACCTATCTCGTGGAAACTCCGCTAGAGAAACTTTCATCACATCCATCGCTTATAAATCTTGTTTGATTCAAGTTGGCACCATTACCTTACCGCTGACCTTATCTCTTTAAAGATACTTGCTTTTGATGTGATTTTAGGATTGATCGTTAACTACTCATCATGCCAAAATTGATTGTTTTCGTAAGGTTGTTAGTTTTCATATTCCTAACCAACCCGTTGTATTTAATTCAAGCAACTAAACCATTAAAATCAATCACCATCATATCTAATCATAAAGCTATTCGCTTATTAAAAAACGGATGTCAAGCTTTCTTAGCCCATGTTATGGATTTGAATAAAGACACGCCAAATTTGAATAATATTCCCGTTGTTATCGATTTTCCCGACGATTTTTCAAGAACTTCCCTGCCTACCCCGTAACGTGAAGTTGAATTCTTTATTGATCTTGAACCCGCACAAAGCCCATTTCTAAAACCCCATATCGAATGGCTCCTATTGAACTTCAGAGTTAAAGGTCCAACTACGTGAATTGTTGGACATCGGTTTCATCTGGCCCCAAGACATCTCCTCGGGGTGCCCTGCTTTATTTGTAAAGAAGAAAGACGGAGTATGCGATTTTTGTATCGACTATCGGAATCGAACCATGTCACCATCAAGAATAGGTATCCTCACCTCGATTGATGACTTGTTTGACCAAATGTAAGGGGCACAATTTTTTCAAAAATCGATCTTCGCTCGATATCATCACCAAGATTAGAATCGAGGATATTCCAAAGACCGCCTTCGTAACTCAGAGATGGGCATTATGAATTTTAGTCATGTCTTTCTGACTAACTAATGCTCTCGCGGCTTTCATGGATATGATGAACCGAGTATTCAAGGAATATTTGGATCAATTTTGTTGTTGTTTTTATTGATGACATCCTCATATATTCCAAAAGTCGCGGAAGATCATGAGCACCATTTGAAGTCGGTACTCCAAAGGCTTCGTGAAAACCAACTATATGCCAAATTGAAGAAATGCGAAGTTCGCTTCGAGGAAGTAGCATTCCTTGGGCACGTGGTGTTCAAAACATGGAGTATCCGCTGATCCGCCAAGATCAAGCAATACAAAGTTGGGAGCAACCAAGTCTCTGCATGGATCAAGCACGTAGCTTTTTTTGGGCTTAGCCGGTTATTATCTGAGATTCGTGGAAGGGTTTTCTAATCGCTACTCCATTAACTCAAACTAAACTTTAAGGATACAAAATTGCTTGGAGCGTAAGAATGCGAGAAAAGTTTCCAAGAGCTTAAGAGGAGACTTATTTCTAAGACTGTTTCTAACAATACCATCCGGTTCGGATGGATTTGTTATCTACGCCGATGCTTCGTGCAAAGGGTTAGGATGTGTTCTCATGCAACGGGAAAGTCATAGCCTATGCCTCGCGACAACTTAAAGAGTATGAGAGGAATTATCCTACTCATGATCTAGAGTTGGCAAAGCAATAAGCTGCTTAAAATATGGAGGCACTATCTATATGGGGAGAAAGTGGAGATATATTCGCACCATAAAAGCCTTAAATATTTCTTCACAAAAAAAGAACTCAACACGCAAGCAAATGACGCTGGCTCGAGCTATTGAAAGACTACTATACCACACTATTCAATACCATCCCGTAAAGTTTAACGTGGTAGGTAGCCGACGATCGAGTAGAAGATCATATGCGGAACGAAAAGCGATGATGTCAAGTATACGACAGAGCCAACTTTAATAGAAAAAGTTAAGGTTGCTCAAGCCACCCAATCTTGAGTCGATCGGCGCGTATATGAAGAAGAAAGTACAAGAAGGAGCTATTCCTAAGTTTAGAATTGATGAAGAAGGAATACTTGAGTCCACTCTAGACTTTGTGTTCCTAACGACTGATTTGAAGTACAAGATTATGATGGAGGCACACAATACGCCATTTGCAATCCATCTCGAAGTACTAAATGTATCGTGATCTTCTACATACATTTTGGTGGAACAATATGAAGAGAGAGATTGCAAAGTTTATCTCGATGTGTTTAACTTGCCAACGTAAAGGCGAGCATCTTGTACCTAAGGGTCCGCTGCAACCACTTGAGATTCCGGAATGGAAGTGGGAACACATTACTATGGATTTCGTTACGGGTCTTCCTACGGCTTTCAAGGCATCAATGCTATTTGGGTTATTGTTGATAGATTAACCAAGTCCGCTTCATTTTTGCCGACACGGAGACTTATTCACTCGAACGCCTTGCTAGTATGTACGTGAATGAGATTGTGAGGTTGCATGGCATGCCCAGATCCATAGTTTCGGATCGTGACCCAAGATTCACTTCAAGATTTTGGGTTAGCTTGCAAAAAGCTATGGGCACGGATTTGCGATTTAGTTAAGATACCATCCCCAAAACGGACGGACAATCGAGAGGACTATTCAAACTCTTGAAGATCTATTAAGACTCGTGGTCCTAGACTTCAAGGGTAGTTGGGATAAGTATTTACCATGGTGGAATTCTCCCACAACAACAACAGCTTATCGTGCAAGTATATAGTGTGGCTCCATTCAAGCATTATATGGACGAAAATGTCGCTCTCCAATATGTTGGGATGAGGTGGGTGAAGCAACATTGTTGGGACCCGAAAGTTAGTACGTATGATCACGAAAAAAGATCCAAATGATTCGACAACGATACAAACCAAGCACAAGATCGACAAAAGAGTTATGCGGATCTTCATCGAAAGGACGCGGAATTTTAATGGGGATCATGCGATTGTCATGAAGTCGCTTCCATGGAAGGGAGTTACAAGATTTGGGAAGAGAGGAAAGCTCAATCCACGCATTTATCGGGTCCATTTCAAATTCTCGACCGAGTAGGAAATGTAGCCTATAGACTTCATGTTATTCTCCGAGTATGTCTCGTGTTCATAATGTGTTTCACATATCCGCATTTCAGAATATGTGAAAGACCCAACCACGTTATCGAAGTTAGAACCGACGAGATAGCCAAGACTTAACGTATGAGGAGGTACCGCCAAGATCTTGGATAGAAGGAGCATGTCCCACGCCAAGAAAGGTCATACCACAAGTTAAAGTTTTGTGGAGGAATCATGCTATAGAGGAAATGACCGGGAATTGAAACGGAAATGAAAGCGAGGTATCCTCACCTTTTCAAACACCAGTACGTGACGCCAATTTCGAGGACTAAATTTCATAAGGAGGGAGGTCAGTAAGACCCTCAAATTTTTAAAAAAAAAAGGAATTTCCTTTATTTATTATTTTGAAATAGTAAGGGTTGATTTGATTAATGTGGATAGTTAGGGTTAAATACGCAAATATTTCAAAATAAGCAAGTGGTTATAAAATATTCATTATCGTTTGGGAATATATTCGTTGGTCGTGGAATATTCAGATCGCTTTGGGAATATTCGTCGATTTACGCGCAAGCCCATGTGTGGGCCCCATAACGGAAAGTTTATTGGATGAAGAAAACGACAAATATAAGTGTTTTTTTAAATAACTACAGAAGTTGTTATCAAGTATCATCATTGAATACCCTATGGTTAAAAAACACACTAATACGCCATTGTTGAACAAGAAGATACCAGATTGCACCAATTATTGATTCTTACGTAAGAAGGCACTACTCAATAATGGTTACAGAATTATCGCTCAAAGATTTTATCGAGTTAATAATTGTCGCATTGATATTTTATATTGTCGTTGTTTCAATAATTGTCATTACACAAGATTTTTCATTATCGGCAATAATTCATATTATCTAATAATATTATTAGATAACATTATTGGCAATGTCTAGAAAGTCTCGCTTCAAGGAGAGGTTTGGTCACCTAATCGCGCGCCAAGAAGAAGAAATTTTATCGAAAGCCCCTCTTCCTGAACCGCCTCGTCATCAATATCAGGATTCTCGTAATATTATTTGTGAATAATTAATTATTGATTTATATGATGAGGAAAATATTGATTTTATGTGGATATAGATGGAGAAAATTTTTAAAATGACAATTGTTGAAAATTAATATTTTATCTTTTTCTCGATAAAATAATTCATTTAAATATATTATTTTAATAATATATTAATGGTGATATTTTTACAACTAATGTGGGATATATGAGTATATACGAGGAGGAAGAGTATTTTTGTTGCAATAAATGTTTAAAACATGTTAAACATGCTCTATGGACCCCATTTATCGATCAAATTTGATTATACCGTAAAATCGCCTGCTTGTGGATTTTTGGCCAATTTCTATTTGGAATTTGGAAAAACTTTCTTCGCAAAGTTGTAGAGAATTGAATTTCCTATAAAAACTCGCGAGATTCGAATTTTCTGATGAAAGGGCTATTTATTATGAATTATTGAAGTTCAAGTTCAAATAATTGATTTTTTAAGTTTTAATTATTTTTTTTATGAAAAATTTTTTTTTATCATTTTTTCTAGAAGGTTGGCATGTGGGAAATGTTGGGATCTGATTTCCAAAGAGGCGAGGAAATTTATTAATAATAATATATTTTATTAAATTTTTCGCTTTGGTGTTCTAAGCATTTTCCTATAAAATAGTGGTGCTTTAGTTAGAATTGAAAATCACACCGTAAATCAAGTTTTTCTCTCTATATTATCGAGTTTATTCTTGTGAGTATTTTGAGTATACTTTGAGTATTGCTATACGGTGCAAGTCCAAGTCATAGCCTATATCCTGTTTCAACCTAAGATCGATCTTCGAGGTAAGTGGATATTATTTTTTTTTCAGAATGATATTATTTCTTCAATATCATTATATCGAAATGTTGATCCAAGTTTTTATCAAATTTGGAACTTTTTCATGCTCTGGGGTTACTATTCATGAGTTGAGTTACTATTCATGAGTTACTATTCACGAAGTTACTATTCATGAAGTTACTATTCACGAAGTTACTATTCATTTAGTACTATTCATCATTAAGCGTGAAGATGTTTTTTGTGGAATTTCTATCTTTTGGTGTCTGAGTTACTATTCACGATATTCAAGACTATTCACGACGATACCAAGACTATTCACGATATACTCAGACTATTCAATCAAAAAATAAAATTTCTTCTTTTCGTCTAAAAAATATCTATTCGGATACTAACTCGATCAGATCCATGTTTTGATCATTCTCGAATTTTACACCACTATGATTATTTTTGAGGTATTTTGGACGTGGATAAAACCAAGTACTAATCCTTAATCCTTAATCCTGTCATTTTGTTTCATCGATTCGCTTTAAAAAAAATATTTTTCATCATCCTCGCCTTAAATGATGATATTATGGAATATCTTTGGCCCAGAAGCAAAAAAGATGAATGATTTTTCTTAAGAATATCTTTATCCAGAAAAAGCAAAAGATGAATGATTTTCAAGAATATCTTTCGCCCAGAAAGAAAAAGATGAATGTGTGTTTAAATGAATATGACTAATCGATGAATATCTTTCGCCTCAGAAAAAAAAAGATGAATATTTGATTCCGTATGTATATCGATTGATGTTACAGGATAAAAAAGATAGACGATGAACTTTTAAATTCATACATGTAAGATAGTAGTTTGCATTCTCTACTTAACTCTTCTAATGAATTATTATTTCACGCGTAATATTGATTTAAAATTTGTTGTCTATCAGATTCTATTAGATTTTTCCCCTGAAGACTAACGATAATTTGTCAGATATTATCTTAGTCATAATATTCTTTATCGAGCTAGTGAGCTCACCCTTTTCCTTTTTGTTCCATTTTTCTCGTGGAGGCTAGAATATATTAGTAATTTAGCCTGGGGTATGGAATGAAGGTTTTAGAAAGGATTGTTTAGTAGTCCTCACCATTTTTGTAAAATAATGTATCAATAAATGTGATGAGGATTTATTTGAGTATAGATATTGTCTGTAAGATAATATTTGTATTCAAACTCACGCTTTTATCGTTGTAATAATAAAGTTGTAGTTGTTTTCGCATCTACGTATCGACAACTCGTAATAGGTGATGTATACCTATTTTGGGGGCGCCACAGCTTGGTATCGTAGCTTAGGATATGATCTCCATGAGATCGGGAATAGAACTAGAGGGGAGAGACGAGTAAATCCTTCGCTAAAGGTGTCCTACCTAAGCTTATTTGTTAGTTGGTCAAGATATAGGATATTATGTGATATATTGATTTCCTTAATTAACCCTGTTTTTTTACGACAAGATTTGAGAATGTCGATCGAGAATATTAACAATGGAAATGAGACCGTGGAGATGCCTCAGACTCACCAACGAGGAGAACGCAACAGTCGGGCAATGTTCCTCCCGTGAACAACAACACCATCGAGCAGATGATGAACGAGGGATGTTTAGAAGTTTTTTGCAGCTCATGCAAAATCGCACGAGAGGAGACTCGTGTTCAAAATACAGAGGAAATGATAGTAATTCACAAGTTGTCACAAACCAAGCAGCTCAAAGAGTCGGGACCACCTGTAATTTAAGGGAAAGCCGATCCGATCACGGCGAAAACACGGGTCAAACAAATTACCAAGATATTCGATGTCTCTGGGATGCACGGAGGAACAGAAGGTTCCATTCGCCACCTT
Organism: Panax quinquefolius; assembly: GCA_020205615.1. NCBI lineage: Eukaryota > Viridiplantae > Streptophyta > Magnoliopsida > Apiales > Araliaceae > Panax > Panax quinquefolius. The sequence continues at coordinate 35,244,995 of CM035167.1, forward strand.
TATGTTCCGTGGGCGCAGGCGATCATCGGTGGGAGTCTCAGGAAGTTGCACTCCATCCAAACCGCACTCAAAGATGTCTCTGGGAGACGCTTTCAGAGCTATTTAATGACAAATACTTTCCGAAAGTGTTCGCTATACGAAAGGAAGTGGAGTTCATCGATTGAACAAAACAACACGATTTGTCTCAAAGACGAGGCAAAGTTTGCAGAGTTATCCGTGCTTGCACCTCATTTGGTGGAGAATGAGGAACGATGACGCGGATGTTTCTTAGAGGTTTGAAACCCCAAGATACGCCAAGATCTCATTCATAAATTTTCTTTATTCGAGATGTTGTAAATGTGGCTCAATTATTAGAGCGAGATAACGAGTACGGCCAACCGAGGGACCACAACCAGATCGATCGTAGATAAAGCAACCAATGTAATAATGATAACTCATGAGAGAAAGAAACAGACGGACAAAATGGTAACCACTGGTGGTAATCATGGCCATGAAAATAGAAGAAGCGAAGTCGAGGAGATTTTAAAAGAGGAGATTTAACAAATAACTATATGTGAAGATGACAAAGGTTTGCAAAGAATCGGTTCTAAGGGAGGAGAACCACCACCCATTATATGCTACAAATGCGAAAAGAGGGACATATCACCAAACCGCCCACAACAGCTCAAGGTATGCTATAATTGTGGAAAGGAAGGACATATCGCCGAGATCAGACAAAGAATAAACCTAGTTCATGGGGACTGGTGACTCAAAAGATCGTCCCGTAAAAGTCAAAGTCAACGATTCCGGAAGAGCGCTTTGTCAGTGATCGGTCATAATGCGAGGAACCCAAACGAGGTGATCACGGTAAGCTATTTATAAATTCTCGCTAAGTTTATACCTTACTTGATACCGGCATACCCATTCATTTATCTCTCCCGCATGTGCTCAACGCTTAAACTGACCGAGAAATTAGACTTTGACCTATCTCGTGGAAACTCCGCTAGAGAAACTTTCATCACATCCATCGCTTATAAATCTTGTTTGATTCAAGTTGGCACCATTACCTTACCGCTGAATTTTATCTCTTTAAAGATACTTGCTTTTGATGTGATTTTAGGATTGATTGGTTAACTACTCATCATGCCAAAATTGATTGTTTTCGTAAGGTGTTAGTTTTCATATTCCTAACCAACCCGTTGTATTTAATTCAAGCAACTAAACCATTAAAATCAATCATCATCATATCTAATCATAAAGCTATTCGCTTATTAAAAAACGGATGTCAAGCTTTCTTAGCCCATGTTATGGATTTGAATAAAGACACGCCAAATTTGAATAATATTCCCGTTGTTATCGATTTTCCGACGATTTCAAGAACTTCCTGCCTCACCCCGTAACGTGAAGTGAATTCTTTATTGATCTTGAACCCGTACAAAGCCCATTTCTAAAACCCCATATCGAATGGCTCCTATTGAACTTCAGAGTTAAAGGTCCAACTACGTGAATTGTTGGACATCGGTTTCATCTGGCCCTAAGACATCTCCTCGGGGTGCTCCTGCTTTATTTGTAAAGAAGAAAGACGGAGTATGCGATTTTTGTATCGACTATCTGGAATCGAACCATGTCACCATCAAGAATAAGGTATCCTCACCTCGATTGATGACTTGTTCGACCAATTGCAAGGGGCACAATTCTTTTCAAAAATCGATCTTCGCTCGATATCATCACCAAGATTAGAATCGAGGATATTCCAAAGACCGCTTCGTAACTCCCCAGATGGGCATTATGAAATCTTAGTCATGTCTTTTTGACTAACTAATGCTCCCGCGGCTTTCATGGATATGATGAACCGAGTATTCAAGGAATATTTGGATCAATTCGTTGTTGTTTTTTATTGATGACATCCTCATATATTCCAAAAGCCGGAAGATCATGAGCACCATTTGAAGTCGGTACTCCAAAGGCTTCGTGAAAACCAACTATATGCCAAATTGAAGAAATGCGAAGTTCGCTCGAGGAAGTAGCATTCCTTGGGCACGTGGTGTCAAACATGGAGTATCGCTGATCCGGCCAAGATTGAAGCAATACAAAGTTGGGAGCAACCAAGTTGCGGATCAAGTACGTAGCTTTTTGGGCTTAGCCGGTTATTATCTGAGATTCGTGGAAGGGGTTTTCTAATCGCTACTCCATTAACTCGCCTAACCCTAAGGATACAAAATTGCTTGGAGCGAAGAATGCGAGAAAAGTTTCCAAGAGCTTAAGAGGAGACTTATTTTAAGACTGTTTCTAACAATACCATCCTCGTCTTGATGGATTTGTTATATGCCGATGCTTCGTGCAAAGGGTTAGGATGTGTTCTCATGCAACGGGAAAGTCATAGCCTATGCCTCTCGCGACAACTTAAAGAGTATGAGAGGAATTATCCTACTCATGATCTAGAGTTGGCAAAGCAAATGCTGCGCTTAAAAATATGGAGGCACTATCTATATGGGGAGAAAGTGGAGATATATTCGCACCATAAAAGCCTTAAATATTTCTTCACTCAAAAAGAACTCAACACACGCGGCAATGACGCTGGTTCTCGAGCTATTGAAAGACTACGACCACACTATTCAATACCATCCCGGTAAAGTTTAACGTGGTAGCGACGACGATCGAGTAGAAGATCATATGCGGAACGAAAAGCGATGATGTCAAGTATACGACAGAGCCAACTTTAATAGAAAAAGTTAAGGTCGCTTTCAAGCCACCAACCTTGAGTCGCGCGTATGAAGAAAAGTACAAGAAGGAGCTATTCCTAAGTTTAGAATTGATGAAGAAGGAATACTTCGAGTCCACTCTAGACTTTCAGGTTCCTAACGACTGATTTGAAGTACAAGATTATGATGGAGGCACACAATACGCCATTTGCAATCCATCCTCGAAGTACTAAAATGTATCGTGATCTTCTACATACATTTTGGTGGAACAATATGAAGAGAGAGATTGCAAAGTTTATCTCGATGTGTTTAACTTGCCAACGGTAAAGGCGAGCATCTTGTACCTAAGGGTCCGCTCAGAACCACTTGAGATTCCGGAATGGAAGTGGGAACACATTACTATGGATTTTCACACGGGTCTTCCTACGGCTTTCAAGGCATCAATGCTATTTGGGTTATTGTTGATAGATTAACCAAGTTCCGCTTCATTTCTTGCCGACACGGAGACTTATTCCTTGAACGCCTTGCTAGTATGTACGTGAATGAGATTGTGAGGTTGCATGGCATGCCCAGATCCATAGTTTCGGATCGTGACCCAAGATTCACTTCAAGATTTTGGGTTAGCTTGCAAAAAGCTATGGGCACGGATTTGCGATTTAGTTCTAAGATACCATCCCAAAACGGACGGACAATCGAGAGGACTATTCAAACTCTTCAAGATCTATTAAGACTCGTGGTCCTAGACTTCAAGGGTAGTTGGGATAAGTATTTACCATTGGGAATTCTCCTACAACAACAAAGCTTATCGTGCAAGTATAGTGTGGCTCCATTCAAGCATTATATGGACTAAAAATGTCGCTCTCCAATATGTTGGGATGAGGTGGGTGAAGCAACATTGTTGGGACCCGAAAGTTAGTACGTATGATGATCACCTAAAAGATCCAAATGATTCGACAACGATACAAACCAAGACAAGATCGATAAAAGAGTTATGCGGATCTTCATCGAAAGGACGGAATTTAATGTGGGGATCATGCGATTGTCATGAAGTTGCTTCCATGGAAGGGAGTTACAAGATTTGGGAAGAGAGGAAAGCTCAATCCACGCATTTATCGGGTCCATTTCAAATTTTCGACCGAGTAGGAAATGTAGCCTATAGACTTGCAAGTTATCCTCGAGTATGTCTCGTGTTCATAATGTGTTTCACATATCCGCATTTCAGAATATGTGAAAGACCCAACCACGTTATCGAAGTTAGAACCGGACGAGATAGCCAAGACTTAAACGATGAGGAGGTACCGCCAAGATCTTGGATAGAAGAAGGAGCATGTCCCACGCCAAGAAAGGTCATACCACAAGTTAAAGTTTTGTGGAGGAATCATGCTATAGAGGAAATGACCGGGAATTGAAACGAAATGAAAGCGTAGGTATCCTCACCTTTTCAAACACACCAGTACGACGCCAATTTCGAGGACTAAATTTCATAAGGAGGGAGGTTGTAAGACCTCAAATTTTTAAATAAAAAGGAATTTCCTTTATTTATTATTTTGAAATAGTAAGGGTTGATTTGATTAATGTGGATAGTTAGGGTTAAATACGCAAATATTTCAAAATAAGCAAGTGGTTATAAAATATTCATTATCGTTTGGGAATATTCGCTTGGTCGTGGAATATTCAGATCGCTTTGGGAATATTCGTATTTATTGCGCAGCAAAGCCCATGTGTGGGCCCCATAACGGAAAGTTTATTGGATGAAGAAAACGACAAATATAAGTTGTTTTTAAATAACTACAGAAGTTGTTACCAAGTAATCATCGTTGAATACCCTATGGTTAAAAAACACACTAATACGCTGTTGTTGAACAAAGAAGAAGATACCAGATTGCACCAATTATTGATTCTTACGTAAGAAGGCACTACTCAATAATGGTTACAAAGAATTATCGCTCAAAGATTTTATCGAGTTAATAATTGTCATATTGATATTTTATATTGTCGTTGTTTCAATAATTGTCATTACACAAGATTTTTCATTATCGGCAATAATTCATATTATCCTAATAATATTATTAGATAACATTATTGGCAATGTCTAGAAAGTTCTCGCCTAAGGAGAGGTTTGGTCACCTAATCACGCCGCCAAGAAGAAGAAATTTTATCGAAAGCCCCTTCCTGAACCGCCTCGTCACAATATCAGGATTTCGTAATATTATTTGTGAATAATTAATTATTGATTTATATGATGAGGAAAATATTGATTTTATGTGGATATAGATGGAGAAAATTTTAAAATGACAATTGTTGAAAATTAATATTTTATCTTTTTCTCGATAAAATAATTCATTTAAATATATTATTTTAATAATATATTAACTGGTGATATTTTTACAACTAATGTGGGATATATGAGTATACGAGGAGGAAGAGTATTTTTGTTGCAATAAATGTTTAAAACATGTTAAACATGCTCATGGACCCCATTTATCGATCAAATTTGATTATAATTGTAAAATCGCTTCGCTTGTGGATTTTTGGTCAATTTCTATTTGGAATTTGGAAAAACTTTCTTCTGCAAAGTTGTAGAGAATTGAATTTCCTATAAAAACTCGCGAGATTCGAATTTTCTGATGAAAGGGCTATTTATTATGAATTATTGAAGTTCAAGTTCAAATAATTGATTTTTGTAAGTTTTAATTATTTATTTTATGAAAACGTTTTTTTTTATCATTTCTTTCTAGAAGGTGGCATGTGGGAAATGTTGGGATCTGATTTCCAAAGAGGCGAGGAAATTTATTAATAATATATATATTTTATTAAATTTTTTCGCTTTTGGTGTTCTAAGATTTTCCTATAAAATAGGTGCTTAGGTTAGAATTGAAAATCACACCGTAAATCAAGTTTTCTCTCTATATTATCGAGTTTATTCTTGTGAGTATTTTGAGTATACTTTGAGTATTGCTATACTATGCAAGTCCAAGTCAAAGACTATATCCCTGTTTCAGCTGTAAGTACCGATCTTCGAGGTAAGTGGATATTATTTTTTTTCAGAATGATATTATTTCTTCAATATCATTATGTCAAATGTTGATCCAAGTTTTTATCAAATTTGGAACTTTTTTTCATGTCTGGGGTTACTATTCATGGGTTACTATTCATGAGTTACTATTCAGTTACTATTCACAGTTACTATTCACGAGTTACTATTCACGAAGTTACTATTCACGCAGTACTATTCATGTAAGCGTGAAGATGTTTTTGTGGAATTTCTATCTTTTGGTGTCTGAGTTACTATTCACGATATTAAGACTATTCACGATACTCAAGACTATTCACGATACTAAGACTATTCAATTTAAAAATAAAATTTCTTCTTTTCGTCTAAAATATCTATTCGGATACTAACTCGATCAGATCCATGTTTTGATCATTTGAATTTTACACCACTATGATTATTTTTGAGGTATTTTTGGACGGATAAAACCAAGTACTAATCCTTAATCCTTAATCCTTGTCATTTTGTTTCATCGGATTCGCTTTTTAAAAAAAAATATTTTTCATCATCCTCGCCTTAAATGATGATATTATGGAATATCTTTGGCCCTCAAAGCAAAAAGATGAATGATTTTTTAAGAATATCTTTGGCCTCAGAAAAGTAAAAGATGAATGATTTTCAAGAATATCTTTGGCCCAGTAGCAAAAGATGAACAGTGTTTAAATGAAATATGATTAATCGATGAATATCTTCGCCCGTAAAGCAAAAAGATGAATATTTGATTCCGTATGTATATATTGATTGATGTTACAGGATAAAAGATAGACGATGAACTTTTAAATTCACACATGAAGATAGTAGTTTGCATTCTCTACTTAACTCTTCTAATGAATTATTATTTATTTCATGTAATATTGATTTAAAATTTGTTGTCTATCAGATTCTATTAGATTTTTTCCTCGTCAAGACTACGATAATTTGTCAGATATTATCTTAGTCATAATATTCTTTATCGAGCTAGTTGAGCTCACCCTTTTCCTTTTTGTTCCATTTTTCTCGTGGAGGCTAGAATATAGCGAAAGTATTTAGCTGGGTAATGGAATGAAGGTTTTAGAAAGGATTGTTTAGTAGTCCCTCACCATTTTTGTAAAATAATGTATCAATAAATGTGATGAGGATTTATTTGAGTATAGATATTGTCTGTAAGATAATATTTGTATTCAAACTCACGCTTTTATCGTTGTAATAATAAAGTCAGTAGTTGTTTCGCACTCATGTATCGACAACTCGTAATAGGTGATGTATACCTATTTAATCTTATTTAAATAAATAAATTAAATAATTAATTTATTTAAATAAATAATATTTATTCTACAATAGGGATAAGCCTCCTAGCGATCAACGACTTTCCAGAGATAATATAGATTTCAACATTAATCATAAAAGAACCTTTGAGTAAATAGTTACTGCATAATTCAATCCTTCCACCATACAATGTCCCAATTAAATATAAGACATGGAATTATCGTCAAGTCTTATTTTATTTAATTATATGTATTTTCGACTCTTAAATGCACAACTCAAATAATGCAAATTAGAAACTCCTTTCTAATTTCATTCGCTTCGCCAAGGACTACTGGGTTGTCATTTATCGAATCACATAGGACATTTCTCTTCTTTTAATAAGTGGTAGATTCTTTATCGATCATACATTATCTCCATGTACAACTTATTATACCCAAGCATACCTTTGATATACCCTAAGGGTCTTAAGGAATAAGTCAAAGTATAACTCATCATACACAAGATACTATGATGATCTCAAGTCCAAGGATCACTTAGACTACTATCACTACAAGAATTCCTATTGACAGCAAGTAAAACTCCATTAGGTATTCCTTAGCGAGCCAACGCTCAAATGAACTTATTCTCTAATAAGCACTACATACTGCTTTTAGTGTCTCCTAACAAATGATCATGAGATCAATCATCCTCATTCAATGAGCAAGCAACGATGTACCAATCTATCCGTATTCACTAATTCCCAATTTAGTAATCCAATGATTGGGAACTATTTTAGTTTTAAGCTTTCTAAGAATTTAAATCTCATTAGAATGATCATCATCATTATTCTAAAAGCATTGCTTAAAACTATGAGTTTATCACATATTATAAAACAAAGATCATGTAGATAATTAAAAGTCTTTAATAAATTAATATTTTTATTAATAAATGAATAAGAATGTTTCAAAGTATATGCTTTATCATCAAACATGATTGGCTTGTGTGCATACTACTTTCAAATTATAATTATACTTAAATTGAATACGTTTTTTTTATATTTTAAATTATATTAAATAAATATAACTATATGTCGTAAAACATTATTTATCATATTTAATTTTATATCATTTGAGGTAAACATTACTTATTACATCATTTATATTTGAAATCAAAAAATTTAAATCCCTAACATCGTATCATCATATTCTTCCAAAAGAATAAGTAAAATACGTTTCATGATTTCCATCCACCGGAAAAAGTATTTCCTCGCTCCAAATTAAGCGCTTTCGGTTTTGATTTTTTAAGTCAAATCGACTATTTTTAGAATTAATAATTACATATATATAAATATATATAAATAAAATCAATTTCCTCTAATTATATTTGTGAATAATAAGGTATTAATTTGATATAATTCTCTGGTTATGGGTGAAATGTGCAAATTTTGCAAAATATACAAGTGGTTATAAAATAATCATTGTTGTTGGGAATATTCGCGTTTGGTTGTGGAATATTCTTGTTGTCGAGGAATATTCGATGACGACTAGCGATCGTTTATTTGTGGGCCCCATAATGTAATAATAGCTTAGGGATGAAGAAAACGACAAGTTTGAGTTTTTATAAATAATTACAGAAAGTTGTTACTGCTAACACCGTTGAATACCCTATGGTTAAAATACGAAGAATACGCGTGGATGCACAAAGATTGATGAATTATCGATCCTTACGTAAGAAGGCACTACTCAATAATTGTTACAAAGAGTTATTGTTCAATATTTTATTTTATCGATTCAATAATTGTCTTGATATTTTATATTATTGTTATTTCAATAATTGTCATCGCACAAGATTTCCCATTATCGATCAATAATTCATATTATTTGAATAATATTATTAGATAAGATTATTGGCAATGTCTAGAAAGTTCTCACAAAGAGAGGTTTGGTCACCTAATCAAGCGCTACCAATAAAGAGAAATTTTTATCGAAAGCCCCCCTCTTCCTAGAACTACTGGTCATTATAAATGTGGATCTCGTAATATTATTTGTGAATAATTAATTATTGATTCATATGATAAGGAAATATTTATTTTATGTGGATATAAATGTTGGATATATTTATTGTGGTTAAAAATGAAGGAGTTAATGTTGAGGTGTTTTATCAAGATTTTTGTTTGAATGAAGGTATTAAAAATTAAACCAAAGGTTTTTGAGATATATGTGTGAGTTATAATTTTTAATCCGATCGCTGGATCGTTGTAATTTTTGGATATGTTATACATATATAAGTTAAGTATATGTCCACAAATTTTGAACCGTTAAAATGAACGTATGATTTGTTATGAATTTTAAGAGGTGATCGATTCGTAAATTAGGTTTATAAATGATTTTGGTGGAAAATTTAGAATTGAGTGGGCCCCACTTGTGGTTGGTGAAGAAATGTGATGAAATTTATTTCAAATGTGGTGGGTGGGAATAGTAAGAAGTAAAGCCATCAAAGTCAGCAGTCAAGTCCGCTAATATTTTCCTATAAATAGAGAGGGCTAAGTTAGAATTGAAAATCACACCGTAAACAAGTTTTTTCTTTCTCTCTAGATTATCGAGTGTATTTTGTGAGTATTTAGATACTTTGTGAGTTTCTATTCATCGCTGCAAGTTTCCTTCACCTTTTTATACCGATATTCCGATCGTAAGTAATCGATATTTTGAGGTAAGGATGTTATTTTCTTCATATATGATATTATTTCTTCAATATCATTACGCCAAGTATCGATCTCAATTTTTATCAAATTTGGAACTTTTTTTGTGTGGGAGTTACTATTCACGATACAACATTATTCACGATACTCAAGACTATTCACTTAATATTTAAGACTATTCACCAAAAAATGAAATTTTCTTCTTTTTGTCCAAGATGTCTATTATGGTTACTATCTTTGATCAGATCCATGTTTTGATCTTTTATTTTGAATTCGCTTCAAAATTGGTATTTATGAAGTATTATTGATCTTCGATAAACCGCTATACTAATCCCTACTATTTGTCCTTCCGCTTTCATCGGATTCGCTTTTCTTTAAAATATTTTTCATCATCCTCACCCTAAATGATGATATTACTAAATATCTTCTACCAGAAAGGCAAAAGATAAATGATTAATCGATGAATATCTTTGGCCCAGAAAGTGCAAAAGATGAACAGTGTTGAGATGAAATACGACTAAACTGGTGATACAAATGAATATCTTTGGCCTCAGAGCAAAGATGAATATTTGATTAAAGATGTATATCGATTGTTGTTACAGGATAAAATATCGATGATGGACTTTTAAATCTTAGAAGATAGTAGAACTCATTCTCTACTCGACTCTTCTAATGGATTGTGTTTCACCGCAATTGTTGATCTAAAACTTGTTGGCTATTATATTTTATCGATTTTTCCTCGTTGAAGACTAACGATAATTTGTCAGTATATTATCTTAGTCATAATATTCTTTATCGGGCTAGTTAAGCTCACCCTTTTCCTTTTGTTCCATTTTTCTCGTGAGAGGTGAGAAACAAGCAGAACTATGGGTAACGGAGTGATGGTTCTAGAAAGATGTTTTAGCAGCCCCTCACTATTTTTGGAAAATAGTGTTTGAATAATTGTAACGAGGACTTATTTGAGTGTGGATATTGTCTAGAAGACAATATTTGTATTTAAACTCACAAAGATGTGTTGTCGATTTTGCACGCACAATCAGATTATTGAAGTTGTAGTTTGCTTTCTCGCATCATGTATTCGGGCGCACTCGTAATGGGTGTCAGATACCTATTTTGGGGGCATCACCGGTTGGTATCGAGCTTAGGATATGGTCTCTCAATGAGATCGGAGAATAGAACTAGGAGGGAGAGATGAGTAAATCCTTCGCAAAAGTGTGTCTTATCTAAGCTTATTTGTTGGTCACCATAATATAGGATATTATGTGATATGTTAATTTGTTTAATTAACCCCTTGTTTTATGGCAAGATTTAAGAATGGGTCACGAGAACGTTAACAATGGAGTGTATGAGATGTGGAACAACCTTTAGTTACAAACCAGAGAACGTGCAACAGAAGGCAATATTCCTCCCATAAACAACACTACCGAGCAAACGATGAATGATGGAATGTTTAGAGCTTTTTTGTATTCATGCAAAACCGCACGAGGAGACTCGTGCACAAAATAAGGGTGGAAATGATATAAGAATGCGCGGCTTGTCACAGCCCAAGCAAGCTTCAAGGAGTTGGGACCACCGTAATTTAAGGGAAAGCCGATCCGATCACGGCGGAAAACGGGTCAAGCAAATTACCAAGATATTCGATGTCTTGGGATGCACGGAGGAATGAAGGTTCCATTCGCCACCTTTATGTTCCATGCATGAGGTGATCATCGGTGGGAGTTCTGTGAAGCGCACTCACCACCAACCGCACTCAAAGATGTCTTGGGAAACGTTTCAGAAACTATTCAATGACAAGTACTTTTCCGAAAGTATTCGCTATACGAAGGAGGTGGAGTTTATCGACCGAACAAAACAAATACGATTTTGTCCCAAAGACGAGGCGAAAGTTTGCAGAGTTATCCAGTTTGCACCTCATTTGGTCGAAAATGAGGAACGAATGACGAGGATGTTTCGAGAGGTCTAAAGCCCTAGATTCTAAGCAATATCTTATATCTCATAAATTTTTTTTATATTCAGATGTTAAAATGTGGCTCAATTATTAGAGCGAGATAATGAGTATGTTCAACCGAGGGAACACAACTGTGGTCATACCGGTAAGGGCGGCGATCATCTGAGCAATGACAACCAGAGGGAAGGAAAGCATTCTGGACAAAAGCAGAACCACTCCGTGGTAATCGTGGCCATGAGAAATAGAAGAAGTGAGTCAGAGGAGATTTTAAAAGAGGAGATTCAACAATGACAATACGAAGACGTTAAGACCAAAAAAGAATCGGTTCCAAGGGAGGAGAACCACCACGGTCATATATGCTATAAGTGCGGAAAAGAAGGACATATCACCAAACCGCCCACAACAGCTTTAAGGTATGTTATAATCGTGGAAAGGAAGGACATATCGCCGAGATCAGATCAGAAATAAACCAAGTCCAATGGGGATGGTGACTCAAAAGGTCATCCCCTAAAAGTCAAAGTCAACGATTCTCGGAAGAGCGTTTTTTTCGTGGATCGTCGTCGAATGCGAGGAACCCGAACGAAGTTAGCGGGTAAGCTAATCATAAATTCATATAAGTTTATACCTTACTAGATACGGTGCTACCCATTCATTTATTTCTCCCCGCTTGTGCTCAACGCTTAAACTGACTCGAGAAATTAGACTTTGATTTATCTCGTGGAAACTCCGTTAGAGAAACTTTCGTTACATCCATCGCTTATAAATCTTGTTTGATTCAAGTTGGCACCATCACATTACTTGTTGATCTTATCTATTTAAAGATACTTGCTTTTGATGTGATTTTAGGATTGATTGGTTAACTACTCATCACGCCAAATTGATTGCTTTTGTAAGGTTGTTAGTTTTCATATTCCTAAGCAACTCGTTATTCAATTTAAGCAACCAAACCATGAAGTCAAACTCTTTCATATCAAGTCGTAAAGTCATTCGCTTATTGAAAAACGGATGTCAAGCTTTCTTAGCCATGTTATGGACTTGAACAAAAATACGCCGATTTGAATGATATTTTCATTGTTAGTAAATTTCCGACGATTTCGAAAAAAATTTCCGCCTACTCCCAGTAGCGTGATATTGAATTTTGTATCGACTTTGAACCCCAGACAAAACCCATTTCTAAAATCTCATATCGAATGGCTCCTATTGAACTTCGTGAGTTAAAAATCCAACTATAGAAGTTGATAACCGAGCCTCTATCCGGTGACTTTTGTGGAATACACACCGCCGCATCTCGTAGGGGACGCCATATTCGTGCGATAGTAAACTGATAGGTGTCATTGTGACGTGCCATCCAAGGTTGGGATATGAGTCACAGTTGAGAGCAATCTAAGTCGGTAATCGAAATATGTAGCTTTCTAGGCTTAGTTGGTTATTATCTGAGATTCGTTGAAGGATATTCTCGAATCGCTATTCCATTAACGCAAATCGACTCAGAGATACAAAATTCGAATGGAGAAAGGAATGTGGGAAGAGCTTCAAGAACTCAAGAGGAGACTCATTTTCGCACATGTTCTACACCATACCATCTCGAAAAGCTTAACGTGATAGCCGACGTGTTGAGTAAAAGATCATACGAAAGTACGAAAAGCGATATTGTCAAAGACCCATTTCATATAACTTACAAATAATAGATATAGAGTTAAAGACTCTAGGGACTCACATGATGATATACGAGTAGAACCGACTTTAATCGATAAAGTTAAAGCTGCTCAAGCTACGGACATGGAGCTGATGCGTATGAAGAAGAAAGTGCAAGAAGGTGCTATTCCAGAAGCAAGAATCGATGAAGAAGGAATACTTAGATTCAACTCCAGACTTTGTGTTCTTAACGATTCTGACTTGAAGCATAGAATCATGATGGAGACACACAACATACCATTTGCAATCCATCATGGGAGTACCAAAATGTATCATGATATTCGACATACATTTTGGTGGAACAATACGAAGAGAGAGATCGCGAGTTTATCTCGAGGTGTTTAACTTGTCAACGTGTAAAGGCGAGCATCAAGTGCCAAAGGGTCCATTACAACCACTTGAGATTCTCAAATGGAAGTGGGAACACATTACTATGGATTTGTTACATGTGTCTTCCTAAAGTTTCTCAAGGCATAGATGCTATTTGGGTTATTGTTGATAGATTAACCAAGTCCGCCCATTTCTTACCTATACGTGAGACTTATTCCTTGAACGCCTTGCTCGCATGTATGTGAATGAGATTGTGAGATTGCATGGCATGCCAAGATCCATAGTTTTGGATCGTGACCCAAGATTCACTTCACGATTTTGGGTTAGCTTTGCAGTAAAGCTATGGGCACGGATTATTTATCTGGATTTCAAGATACCATCCTCAAACCGGACGGACAATCGAGAGGACTATTCAAACCCTCAAGATCTATTAAGACTTTGTGTCCTAGATTTTAAAGGAAGTTGGGATAAGTACTTGCCATCGGTGGAATTCTCCTACAACAACAAAGCTTATCAAGCAAGTATATAGGCATGGCTCCATTTGAGGCATCAGATGGATTTAAAGTGTCGTTCTCCAAAGATGTTGGGGACGAGGTGGGAGAAGCAACGTTGTTGGGACCGTAATTAGTACGCACGACTACGTAAAAGATCCAAATGATTCGAATAACGATACAAACGGCACAAGATCGATAAAAGAGTTATGCCGATCTTCATCGAAAAGACGTGGAATTTAATATCGGGGATCATGTATTGTTACGTGTTGCACCATGGAAGGAGTTACAAGATTTGGGAAAGAGAGAAAAGCTCAATCCACGATTTGTTGGTCCATTTGAGATTCTTGACCAATAGGAAATGTGGCCTATAGACTCAAGATTACCTCCAAGTATGTCTCGTGTTCATAATGTTTTTCACATATCCATGCTTCAGAATATGTGAAAGACCCAAACCATATTATCAAGTTAGAACCAGACGAGATAGTCAAGATTTAACGTATTTAAGAAGTACTGTTAAGATCTTGGATAGAAAGAGCATGTCCTACGCACTCAAGGTTATACCACAAGTTAAGGTTTTATGGAGAAACCATGCTATCAAGAAATGACCGGGAGTTGGAATCGTAAATGAAAGCGAGGTATCCTCACCTTTTCAAACACTGTGCACGTATGTCAATTTCGAGGACGAAATTTCATAAGGAGGGAGGTTGTAAGACCCCAACTTATTATAAATAAAATCAATTTCCTCTAATTATATTTGTGAATAATAAGGTATTAATTTGATATAATTCTCTCGTTATGGGTGAAATGTGCAAATTTTGCAAAATATGCAAGTGGTTATAAAATAATCATCATTGTTTGGGAATATTCGTTTGGTCGGGGAATATTCTTGTTGTTTGGGAATATTCGACGACGATACTGCAAATCATTTCAGGGCCCCATAATGTAATAACCGCCGGATGAAGAAAACGACAAGTTTGAGTTTTTATAAATAACTACAGAAGTTGTTACCAAGTTAACATCGTTGGAATACCCGTGGTTAAAATACAAAGAATACGCTGTGGATGCACAAAGATTGATGAATTATCGATCCTTACGTAAGAAGGCACTACTCAATAATTGTTAAGAGTTTATCGCTCAATATTTTATTTTATTGATTCAATAATTGTGCATATTGATATTTTATATTATTGTTGTTTCAATAATTGTCATCGCACAAAGATTTCCCATTATCGATCAATAATTCATATTATTTGAATAATATTATTAGATAGCATTATTGGCAATGTCTAGAAAGTTCTCACAAGGAGAGGTTTGGTCACCTAATCATGCGCCAATAAGGAGAAATTTTATTGGAAAGCCCCCTCTTTCCGGGAACTACCGGTCATTATAAACGTGATTCTCGTAATATTATTTGTGAATAATTAATTATTGATTCATATGATAAGGAAATATTTATTTTATGTGGATATAAATGTTGGATATATTTATTGTGGTTAAAAATGAAGGAGTTAATGTTGAGGTGTTTTATCAAGATTTTTGTTTGAATGAAGGTATTAAAAATTAAACCAAAGGTTTTTGAGATATATTGTGTGAGTTATAATTTTTAATCCGACCGTTGATCGTTGTAATTTTTGGATATGTTATACATATATAAGTTGAGTATATGTCCACAAATTTTGAACCGTTAAAATGAACGATGATTTGTTATGAATTTTAAGAGGTGATCGATTCGTAAATTAGGTTTATAAATGATTTTGGTGGAAAATTCTAGAATTGAGTGGGCCCCACTTGTGGTTGGTGAAGAAATGCTTCAAATTTATTTCAAATGTGGTGGGTGGGAATAGTAGTAGTAGTAAAGCCATCAAAGTCAGCAGTCAAGTCGCTAATATTTTCCTATAAATAGAGGGCTAAGTTAGAATTGAAAATCACACCGTAAACAAGTTTTTCTCTCTCTAGATTATCGAGTGTATTTTGTGAGTATTTAGATACTTTGTGAGTTTCTATTCATCGCTGCAAGTTTCCTTCAATTTTTTATACCGATATTCCGATCAAAAATCGATATTTTGAGGTAAGTGGATGTTATTTTCTTCATATATGATATTATTTCTTCAATATCATTACGCCAAGTATCGATCGAATTTTTATCAAATTTGGAACTTTTGTGTGTCGGGTTATTATTCACGATATACACTATTCACATATAAAGACTATTCACTAATATAACACTATTCATTTAAAAATGAAATTTTCTTCTTTTGTCCAAGATGTCTATTATGGTTACTATCTTTGATCAGATCCATGTTTTGATCTTTATTTTTGAATTTCGCTTCAAAATTGGTATTTATGAAGTATTATCGATCTTCGATAAACCGTTATACTAATCCCTACTATTTGTCCTTCCGCTTCAATCGGATTCGCTTTTCTTTAAAATATTTTTCATCATCCTCTACCCTAAATGATGATATTACTAAATATCTTCTACCAGTAAAGGCAAAAAGATAAATGATTAATCGATGAATATCTTTGGCCCGTAAAGTGCAAAGATGAACAGTGTTGAGATGAATATGACCAACTGGTGATATAAATGAATATCTTTGGCCCAGAAAGTGCAAAGATGAATATTTGATTAAAGATGTATATTGATTGTTTTTACAGTGGATAAAATATTGATGATGGATTTTTAAATCTTAGAAGATAGTAGAACTCATTCTCTACTGACTCTTCTAATGGATTGTTGTTCTCACCGCAGCTTGTTGATCTAAAACTTGTTGGCTATTATATTTTATCGATTTTTCCTCGTTGAAGACTAACGATAATTTGTTGTATATTATCTTAGTCATAATATTCTTTATCGGGCTAGTTGAGCTCACCTTTTCCTTTTTGTTCCATTTTTTTCAAGGAGGTGAGAACATAAAGCAGAACTAGTCTGGGGTACTGAGTGATGGTTCTAGAAAGATGTTTTAGCAAATTCCTCACTATTTCGTAAAATAGTGTTTGAATAATTTTAACGAGGACTTATTTGAGTGTGGATATTGTCTGAAGATAATATTTGTATTTAAACTCACAGATGTGTGTGTGTCGATTTTGCACGACAATTGTATTATTGAAGTTGTAGTTTGTTTTTACGTATCATGTATTTGATTAATGGGTGTTGTATACCCATTTTATACAATTATTTTCCAACGGGCGAATTAACAGGAGTACTTTCATACATATAATTAATTTTATCAAATTAAGAATGATTATAAAATATTAATTTATAAATTAACATCAATTTTATACATCCAAGACTGCCGACATTTTAAGTCTTAATTATTCAATTTAACGTCTTTCAATTTAACGTATTTATGTTCATGAAATTTATTATTAATAAGTTAATTTAACTTATTAATAATTTATCAATTATTATTCTATAAATTAACGTCTTTCATAAAATTTTAATTATTTAAAATTTATTATATTATTACAATAATAATAATTATAATTATTATTATTATTACAAATTACAATTATTATTATCTCATCTTCATATGCATATAAACGATGCTAGGTGGTTTAAATATTAGTGTTACATAAAATTTAGCATAATAGGTAGTTGGTCTAGTGGCTTTTGTTAGAATATAAGATTTCTAGTTTGGGGAGGTCTAGAGTTCAACACTCAATAGCACCATTTTCTTTAAAAAAAAATTTAAGTCAAGCCTTCTCGCCTCTATATGTCAAGAAAGTTAACGTTAGTTAGTACAACAAAAATTTTACCAAATTTTTGGACTAAATCGAATCTGAATGGCCATTTGGTAAGTTTTTTAAAGTACATTTATTCGATTGTAACAAAAAAAGTTTCAGTAACCACAATGAAAACCGGACTCTAGTACAGTGACCAAAAAGTGATTTGTCCCAAAATCTTACCAATATTCCGGCATAATGATATTGAAAGAAATAATATCATTTTAAAAAAAAAAAATATTCCTTACCTCGAAAAAGACAAGATTTCGATCGAATCTTTGGATATAGCTGAAGAAAAACTTGTACCAGATATAGCAACACTCAAAGTATCAAAATACTCACAAGAATACGTTCGATAATATAAAGAGAGAAAACTTCAGTTTCTGGTGTGTTTTTCAATTCTAACCTAACCACTCTATTTATAGGAAAATGCTTAGAACACCAAAGCAGAAAATTTAATATAATATTAATATTTATAAAATAAACATACGCAATCTTGGAAAATCTATTTCAGCAAATTTACCACATAAGTGGGGTTCACCAACTCACCAAAAATGTTTTTCTTAAAAAAATAATTAAAACTTTAAAAATCAATTATTCTAGAACTTCGGAACTTTAATAATTCATAATAAATAGCCATTTTATCAGAAAAATTCGAACCTTATGTCCATTCCATAGGAAATTCCATTCTCTACAACTTTGTAAGTTTAAGTTTTTCCAAATTCCAAACAGAAACTGACCGAAATCCACATACGGACGATTTTACAAGCTATAATTAAATTTCAGTCAAGAATTAGGGTCCACAGATATGAAAAACATGTTTTAAATATTTATTGTGACAAAAATACTCTTCATCCTCATTTATTCATATATCACACATTTATTGTAAAAATATCATCATTATTATATTATTAAAATATAATAATATATTTTATCAGAAAAGATAAAATATCAATTTTCAACTATTAATAATAATAATAATAATAATAATAATAATAATAATAATAATAATAATAATAATAATAATAATAATAAGGCAAAATTATTTGGTCACCTAATTGCGCGCCAGTAAGGAGAAATTCTTATTGGAAAGCCCCCTCTTTTCTGGGAACTGCTTGGTTGTCAATACTGTGATTCTGTAATATTATTTGTGAATAATTAATTATTGATTCATATGATGAGAAAAATATTGATTTTATTTGGATATAGATGGAGAAAATTTTTAATGTGACAATTGTTGAAAATTGAAATTTTATCTTTTTACGATAAAATAATTATTTAAATATATTATTATATTTTAATAATATAATAATGGTGATATTTTTACAAACGAATGTGGGATATATGAGTATCTGAGGAGGAAGAGTATTTTTTGTTGCAATAAATGTTTAAAACATGTTAAACATGCGGTGGACCCCATTTATCGTTGAAATTTGATTATAAATTGTAAAATCGCCTGGATTTGTGAATTTTTGGATTCAATTTCTATTTGGAATTTGGGAAAACTTTCTTCTCGCAAAGTTGTAGAGAATTGAATTTCCTATAAAAATTTGCGAGATTTGAATTTTCTGATAAAAGGGCTATTTATTATGAATTATTGAAGTTCTGAAGCTCCGAAATAATTGATTTTTTGAAAGTTTTAATTATTTATTTTATGAAAAACGTTTGTGAGGTAAGGGATGTTATTTTATTCGAAAATAATATTATTTCTTCAATATCATTATGCCAAAATATTGGTTAGAAATTTTTATCAAATTTGGAACTTTTTCATTTATTGTTACTTATTCATGAAGATTACTATTCATGAGTTACTATTCACGAAGTTACTATTCACGAGTACTATTCACGAAGCGTGAAGATGTTTTTTGTGAAATTTCTATCTTTTGGTGTCGGAGTTACTATTCACGATATCAGACTATTCACGATACTTGTGATTATTCACTTAATCACTTAAGACTATTCATCGAAAAATGAAAATTTTCCTTTTCGTCTAAAATATCTATTGTGGATACTAGCTTTGGTTGTATCCATTTTTTGATCATTCTTGAATTTTACACCACTATGATTATTTTTGAGGTATTGTTGGATATGGATAAAACAAAGTACGAATCATTAATCCTTAATCCTTGTCATTTTGTTTCACTGGATTCGTTTTTTAAAAATATTTTCATCATC
>CM035167.1:35270014-35277514 GCA_020205615.1 Panax quinquefolius
TATGGTTTTCCTAATTAGTATGTAATTTACTTATCTCATTATCTTTACCATAAATAATATCTATTTTGGGATTTTTTTTTGCTACGGTGTTAAACTTCTTGCATGTATAAGTCAATGTTTTGGTCATCAAATGCACAATATGTTACTCAATTGTGCTCTATATAGCAGTTTAGTTTAAGGTCATTTTGGTATGGTGTGATAAGGATAAACATAGATGATATTGATTTAGTCTCAAGGTTGTTCAAACAGTGACACAGAGACAGTGTGGTGTATTTTTGCAGCTAAATTTTCTAGTTTATCCTAGAAACTTATTTTTATCACAATGGAGCTGAGCACAGAATATTGTGATGTCCAGGTGGTCTAAAGAGAAGTAGTGGCATACTTCTTTGTGATTGTGGTTATTATGTTCAAAAGTAGTTCTCCTCAAATGTTACCTTGAAACTAAGGGGGAATATATTGAAATGCCATAGGACGTGTCTAATATGCTGCAGTAACTTTGTCCATGCATCTTAGCTACCAAGGGGATTATTTCTTTTATCATACCTTGTTATGATTTGTGGAAAATAGTTTGCTTAGCATAATGTGACCTCGGTTGCCTCTGTCAATTTTCCATCTGCAAATTTAACTTTGTTATTTTTGCTGTTCGTTATTCAGAGTTGGGAAAAACCGTCGACTGCCACAGCCCTGGGCAAGGGTTGATGCCTGCAAGTTTTAAAGTTAGAAATGTGCCCCTTGATGGAAAAATTGGAGAATTTGAGGATGCTTTGGATCCAGATTTTGGTGAATCATCCATTCTGGTAAGCTAGGCCACATTTAAACTCTATGCACTGTCAGCTGATTTTCATATAAATGAACTGAGGGATCTATTGCCAATTGTTGTTTAGCTAATTTTGTTGGGTGTTCGTTTACTGTTTCCAAAAATGTTTTGTTTTCTAACCTGAGTTGATTTGGAAAGATAGGCCACGCTGTATATTGTATATACTGTTGATTGTTTCACCTTTAAATGAGCTGGTACTTAATTATAATTGTTCCTTGGGTGTTTAATTTCTGGGTGTTAGTTTGGTGTTAATGTATACTTTACTTTTGTTGTCAGTAAAGCATTTTTTTTCAATAACTGTGAAATTATGCACTGAGCATTCACTGAAAGACAACTATTGGCTACTTTGACAGGGTTGTGGTGGATTATATTGTTGAGAGCTTATGGAAAGATCACAGGGGACTATGGGTTGCAAGCGAGGGTGGATGTGCAGACAGGCATAAGACTGATACTTAATTTGTGCCTGACAGATGGTTTTTACATTTTAGTGCAAGTTAATGATGATTAGATTTGTACTGATTGTGGATATAGGCTTATAGTTTTCAATATTGAATTCAAACCATCCTGCCACATTACTATCTTGATTAATGACGAATAATTGTACTTCTTGTTGCATGTAGTATGACATGAAAAGCTTGGGGACATCTCTGCTGTAGTGAAAGCATTTGCTGATTATGTTGACAGTCTCTGTGGGACCCCTTATCCTATGGATTGTGAAATATGGCTAAGAAGGTTAAGGCGACATATAAATGAAGAAGACCATGGTAAGGAAATTGACACATCAAGTTAGATTTTCTTTCACTAGCTACCTGAGTAGAACTGAAATACTACACACCTTAATCATTTCCAACCTTGCTGTTAGGCCACCAACATACTTTGGTATTTATATTTTAATAAAAAAAATTGATAAGTGAATATTTAATATATTACAATAGTGCTTTGATGAATAAAGAATTGATATTAAAATTGGATACAAAATGATGTGTATGGTTGTGGTAGGTTATAATCATTGGAACCATCTATTTATTATAAATCATCAACTAATCATATTTTGACACATTATTTTGTATGTTATTTTATGTATCTGTAGCAATACTCAATATATTCATTTGGGAGAATCTTAATTTAAGATTGGTGATGCAACTTTAAATTTACATTATTTTGCGTGTCAGAGTTTTTGCATTGGCATCCATCACCATCATTTAGGAGACAATATAAAATTAGTACCATTAACAAACCATGACCAGTACAAATAGATCGTCACAGATATTACTAATGCCATCTCATTTTCATTAGAATCATAGGCATAACCAAACAAACAGGTGCACCACCTCCTAATATACTCCATACAATCTAATCACCTCAATTTCTAACTTTCTCACTAATAGCAACATCAAATATATAACTGCCATCTATGTACTTTCATTATCAATTAGTAGTAGCAGTACTCCACCTGCTGAGACCCAATTGATATATAATCAGCCATGTTCATTTTTACTGCCATTATTGTTGTCACATGACTATAAAGATGGTTCTTCGTAGTAGACCAATCTCTCTCTCATGTATAATCATCATTTATTCTTCTGTTCATTTCAGGATGGAGACTCTGAATAGACTTAAAGAGTCATATGTTGACTCTGAACAGACTTAAAGAGTCATACTGTCAGATCAGAGTGAGTACATGGATTACTCTTATATATTATAATTGATTTTGTCTTGCATTTAATGTCTTAAAAATCTCATTTTAAAAAGTAGGTCTCTGTGTGTCGACCACATTACAACACTATATATATGAACTCGCTGTGCTTCCCTCTTCCGGTATGACGTTATAATGTAATAGTTTTCTTTTAATAGATATGAATCTGTTAGAATAAATCGCTAATATGCTATATGCTTGTGGGAAAGAACAGAGAGGAACTCCTTGCTATGGCCAGAGGACTTGGTGAAGTGAAGAAAGGTTAGCTTGTCAGTTACTCAATTAAATTTGTGTCTGTATTTGAACTTCCCAACCTAAATTTAAATAGTTTGCCTCTGGTGACCTATTTGCTTCATTTTCTTGACTTTACTATTATTTTTAAATATGTGCAGGAAGACTGCTTCTACGACCTGCCTTACAATATTGGGTATCAAATTTCCGTGCTATGTTTACGGAAGACAAGGGATGAAATTATGAAGTGTACTCTCTCTATATATATGTAGATATATACTTTGATTGAAGAACTGTGGTAGCTTTAGATGGTTAATTGTAAAGATAATGAATGATTATGTAGTGGATGATTTTATTAAGTTAATAATATTTTAGTTTTTTGTATTTTTGTCATTATTTGCTATGGGGACATTGAGCCAGTCAGGTACACAAAAAGAATGTCAAATTTTGTTTTGTCAACAATATAATTCGTTGCCAAAGCATTGAACTAGTTTTAATATAGTAACAATTTTTTATACATTTAGCAATAAATTTTCGTTGCTAATGACATTAAAAATATAATATTTGGCAACGAAAAATTATCCTAATAGCAACGGAGAGGATATTGTTGCTAATATTAACATAAAAGGCAATATTTTTTAACGTTGCAAATCATATCAACTTTCGTTGCACATATAAAGAAACAACAATATATAATGTCGTTGCTAATCAACGACTTTCGTTGCTATTGAAAAATAACTAGCAACAAATATTTTCGTTGCTGATTCAGCATAATGTTGTTGCCAAATAATATAATCAGCAACGAAAATCGTTGCTAAAAAGTTTACATTCCGCAACGAAAGCAAGCTTAGGCAACAATTTTCATAATTTACTGCAACGAAAAATGTTGTTGCAAAATGGTGTCAATTGCAACGAAAATGTATGGTCGTTGAAAAACAAAAGAGTTCATTTCGTTGCCAATTAACATGCTTTTGCAACGAAATGAGGTTTTTAGTAACGAAATTTTAGTTATTCTGCAACAATACATTTTGTTGCTAAAGGATCGATGTCTCTGTACGAAAACCAAATTTCGTTGCAAAATGTATTACTTTTTGCAACGAAAAAAAAGTTCGTTGCGGAACAATTAGCAACGCTCATTGCGCAACGAAAGACGCAACAACAATAAAGTCGTTGCCAAAACCCTTTTGCAACGAAATTTGGCACCTTTAGCAACGAAAATCGGTTGTTGCTGAAGCCACATTTTTTTGTAGTGTAATTCTCATTTTCTCCAAGTTATTCTCTCTCCACCATCTTCGAAATTTAGAGTGAGAGAGTGAGATAAGATGAGCCCATATCAGTCCTTCACTTGATAATATCAGATCATAAAAGTCGGAAATCAAGATTTGAACATTCAAAAGGTATAAAACCATAATACTAGAAATCTTTCAATTTGATGTTAAACGTTGTAATTGATTGGTTAAAATTATGTAATAAGGTGTCTTTTAGTGATCTGGGTTGTTAAATCCCAGATCCATAACATCTAGGTCCTCGAATCTAGCATTTTGTCAAATTTGGAAAAGTTGAAAAATAAGGTCTGACAGCCTAATGTTAGGGCCTCTAGATCATTTCTTGTTAATGTTTTATGTGTTTTAAGCGTTTGTACTTGTAGTATGTTGTAAGGACTTTGATCTGGAACTTTAATTAAGTCCAGATCATATGTATATCGAAAGATATATGTGGTCAAACTTCATTGACCAAGCACGACTTCTGGATATCTGGGCAAACCCAGAAATCCAGAAAGTCTGACATGCATTTTGATGGCCTCGGATCTTGCTGATTGTAATGATTTAGGCTATTTTGTTGTTATATATATGTAGACTGACATGTAAGCTACCCACTCATGCCTCTATAACTCTCAGAACCATAACAGGATCAAAGGAATGCAAGGTCAAACCTGCGTTGACCATCACGCCGGATGAAGATTCTGGGTAACCCAGATCTTCACACGCCGAGTTCCTGACTGGTAGTTTGACCGGATGAAATCTTCGGTTTGTTGTGTTGTTAGACTAATATGATTGTTTAGAGATGTTCTTTGACATCACAACTACAAGTGTGAAGCTTTAAATCTCCTAAATCAAACCGGTAGCGTAAGTTAAAAGGATCTAGATCTAGCACCTTCGGATGTTCTTCATTTTCTGGAAAACCCAGAAATAAAGAACAGCGTTGTCAGAATGTTTGGAGGCTTAGATCTCTCTGGTAAGTTTTTAGATGGCCATGACATTTATTAATAATGGTAGTATAACACTTATAATATAAACTAGACACTTTATCCAGCACAGAACATCACTAGAACTAGGATCAAAAGTTGGTCAAACCACCCCCCTTGCTCTCTGACTTGTTTTCTGGGCAAGGCTCAAGAACACGCGAAGAACACTATTAGCGACGAATATGTCACCTATAACGCCTTTAGCGACAGATAATTTAGAAAATTAATTATTAATATTCAAAAATGATTATTTTATTTAAATAAATTAAAATAAATGGTTTTTAATAATTAAAAAATACTAAACAAATTCCAAAAAAGTATTTTAAATTATGAAAAATAGTTTTTAATTATTTTGAGTATATTTCATAAATATTTAATATTTTTGGAATATAAATGGTATTTAATTTATTTAATTATAATATTAAATAAATAATTTAAAATGATTTTAATACATGAAAAATCATGAAAAATAATATTATGGTATAATAAAATATTTTAAGTTATTTTTAATGACTTTTAATATTTTGTGATGAATTTCATTAATTAATCAATATCAATGATAATTAGTTTATTTAATAAATATTTTAAATAAATTAAGGAAAAATAGAATTAATGATTTAAAAATCATATAAAAATGATTTAAGTGATATAAAAATATTTTAAATTATAACCTATAACTTTTGATATTTTGCCATGAAAATATTAATATTTTAATATTAATAGCAATTATCGGATAATGAATTTAAGTGTTTAAAATTATATAAAGGTGATTTTGAAGTATTAAAATACTTTGATATATTATAAATATATTATAATATTATGTGATGATTTTCATTAATATTTGATTATAAATAAATATTAATGATAAAAGAATTATGTGGTGTTTAATTTATTTAAATACAATTTTAATGATTGAAAATACTCGATAAATGATAATAATTATTTAAAAATTATTATAAGACTTGGAAAAATATTTCGACTGTTATTAAAATTATCTTAGATAATTGTTAACTGTTAAGTCAGAGTTTAATTGAACTTAGACTCGATAAAAAAGTTCCGACTAAAATGAAGTCGGGATGTCAGATTTATTAATAGGTTTCGAATTCGGGACTAAAATAGTTTGACCCGATACAAAGTTTTATGTGCTGAATAGATTGATAGGGTTATGTGTTATGTGTTTAGGTTATTCTATGTATATATATATATATATTATAGTATTATATTGTGATGATATTATTCTAATATTGGAGATGCTCCTTAGCTCCTTAGCTCTAGCTCTAGCTCTAAACTCGTAGCTCAGTAGCTCAGTATCTCTAAGAAAGAAAGGTAGCTCTAGTCTATCGCTCCGTTCGCTCCACTCACTCTCTGAAGTCTCTCCCTCACTTACGAGAGTGAGAGATGACACCATTACCGTAGGGTTTTTACCACACTGTTATTCCTCCGGAATGGACTCTAGGAGTTCACCCCCTTCCGTCGGGGGTTCAATCCTTCCGCTCATCCCTGCAGAGTTCCGGAATGAACTCCAGGAGATCGAGCCGGTCCCCCGGCTCTCAATCCTTGCGCTTCTTTCCTACGTGCTCCGGATGTCCCTCCAGGGGATTGCCCCGGGTCTGCTACCCTTGCGGGCTATCCTCCGCTTTGACCCTTGCGGTAATGGCGTCGTCTCTCACTCTCGTAAGCGAGGGAGAGACTTCAGAGAGTGAGTGGAGCGAACTGAGCGATAGACTAGAGCTACCTTTCTTTCTTAGAGCTACTGAGCTACTGAGCTACGAGTTTAGAGCTAGAGCTAGAGCTAGAGCTAAGGAGCATCTCCAATATTAGAATAATATCATCACAATATATATATATATATATATATATATACATAGAATAACCTAAACACATAACACATAACCCTATCAGTCTATTCATGACATAAAACTTAGTATCGGGTCAAACTATTTCAGTCTGACCTGAAACCGACACAAATATGACATCCCGACGGCCTTAGGTTTTTCCGGTTCCTGGTGGTATCAAGACGCCACTATGTCAGGATATCTTATCCGTCTCTCCAGGAAAATGGATATCTCTAGAAAATATTTTAAGTTCGATTCTTTTTTTTTTCTCTCCACTCGGACCAATCCGCCCACTCGGCTTCTTGTAGTTAAAGTGATTTGTGTATCTACCCTAATAATACTATTGTTCCGTACCATTATTCTGAACAAGTTCCTGGATAATAAGCCTAAAGGTTTTCTTATTGATGATATCGATATTGATGCTAGTGAAGATATTGATGCTAGGAAGACCAACACAATATTTTTGCTGAAAATGAAACAATTCAATTTCCGCACGCGATTCGCCGTTGAAGGCTCCTTGATTTGATACTAGCACTTGAGAGCGAAAGGAAGCCTCTTCTTTTGATGTTGATGTAGCTATGTCAGTTGGTTCGGCTACTTCTCTTTCTTATATGATGAAATTTCGGACCCATTCCTCAAGGCAGAGGAAGGTTTCCTAATGACTGATCAATCCATG